>VZUI01041225.1:0-170553 GCA_013401135.1 Cettia cetti
TCTCTCTCTCTCTCTCTCTCTCTCTCTCTCTCTCTCTCTTTCTCTCTCTCTTTCTCTCTTTCTTTCTCTCTTTCTCTTTTTCTCTCTCTCTCTCTTCCTTCCTTCCATCCTTCCTCCCTCCCTCCCTCCCTCCCTCCTTCCCTCCCTTGTGGATCACTCACAGATAACCATTTCGATTCTGTTTTGAAAAAGTAGCTATTTATATATTCATAAAATAGACTTGCACATTAAACGTTCATGTCAAGCTGGCAATAAATATAGAATAACGGGATCTTTTAAAAGACTTTATAGGAGATTATGAAACCACTGTTATATAAAATATTTGTATACATTCTTGTTTTTAATTTGTCTGAGGAATCAGTTACATATTTTGAGCGGTGCATATAATTCCTACTGACTTTTCTGCAAGTAGTGTCTAGGACAAAGGTGCCCCTGTGATAGTATTTTAGTTCAGACAAGGAGCAAGCTTTTGAAGTGAACCTCCTGACTGTCTCTGCTTACTGCACTTGGGTGGAGGGGCACATGAAGTGAATCTTTTTCAGGTGAGCTAAGCTAGAATAGGCTCTCTACGACAGGATGGAATGCACCCCAACCATCAAGGAGCATTCATGCTGTATGGAAGTAAATCACCCATAAAGGGCATGAGGTTGCTGTTGGTGCTTCAGCACCTGGCCTTTCCCAGTAGTTTGGTCCTATTGCACTGTATTACTAAGTTAGACAAGGTCCAATTTAGTCCAGTAGTTCATCATGAATATTGTTTGAAGTATTCCTTAAAGATTAATAGAACATGTGAAAAGACAGAAGGAAATAAAAAAATAAATTAGAGAAATTTGGATTTTTTATTTTTGTTTGAGTTAATCCTTACACATCAGGGAGGATGCATGCTGTATCTTTTTCCCCTCCAAAACCTCATTCCTAACAGAAATTTGAAAAACTTTCAGTCTAAAATCTGGAGGAACAATATGAATCCAGCACTCCCAGCAGAATATTAAAATACTCCTAGTGCTCCTCTCTCTGTATTATCAATTTAGCCTACTACTGATAATTAACATGGGACAATGTATCAACTCTCAAATTCCTAACGTTACATCTCTAATACTGTTGTGATATTTTGTTTTGAGGTGCAGAGGTCAGATCAGCAATTACCGAAATGTTGCTTTATGAAGAAAAGCAGTATGCTTTTAAATGTGACTTCAGTTTTTGTTTAATGATACTCACTGTCTTGGAAAAGATTCTCTACAGTAAGCATTATAGTTACTTCAGATATTCTTTAATAGCCTTTTGTTCTGCAACACGAAGTTTCCAAGCAGAGTGGTTTTTCTCTCACTTTTGTCTACTTCGCTTCTAGATCATACCCTTTAATTGTTACTCTTGTGAGGAGGGACAACTGTTGATTATTTGGCTTTGTGTTTTTAATAGAGCCATTATTAAGCTTAATAAGCATATCTTCTGCTAAACCTTAAAAAGCAGTAATTATCTTTTTATAAGTAGATCTCACAATCCAATCTCACAATCCACCCCTAAACTGCAAATGTTTTCTTCATGGTTTCTTCTTTTCCACCTCTAGAAAACAGGAGATGCTAATTTTTAGAGAGTATGAAATTTATATTCCCTGTAGTTGCTATTGTAACTGACACAATTGCAATGGGTTTTATGTGTTAGTTCCTATGCAACCAACGCTTGCATATGTTTAACAAGTCAAACCTATTACAGTTCCTTTTCTTAAAGCTATTTGTTTTATACCATTTATGATTATAAACTGCTACAGGATTATTACTATGTGTTCTGCTTTCATTGGTCTTACTGAACACAGGAAATAAAAGACATGGAGTGAGATTCTTCCTGTTTAAATGTAGCACCTGCAGCCCAGACTTGGACATGAGCAGGGGTGCTCCTTGCCACCAGTGCAGACAATGGACCTTCAGAGTGCATCACCCACACTGAAGCAGGCTCCTCCTTCTGCCTGGGTCTACCCCAGCCTGGATTCCACTGCTAGCATTTGCTACATCTCACTGATCGCAGCAGGAGCCTGGACACCTATTCCCACACACATATCTACTCTGTAGACATTAATACCAGATGAGAAGGTTTTCATCCAAGGAGTTTCAGCTGATTTCAAATTGCAGCTATTCAGGTCGTCAGGCAGCATACTACAACTGAATAGCAAATCTCACTGTGAAATTTTTCCCCTAAATGAATCACCAAGAAAGTATAGGAGGGATGGTTCCTTCTTGAGATGACCCTTTGGTTCCCAGGAATTGCTGCTCAGAAGTCCGCAGGCAAGCCACTTTGTACAGCAGGTGAGAGCCCCACATTTTCCATATATTGTCCTTAAGCATGAAATGCATTGTGCTGCAGAAAGGTAATGTTAACTAAAATACTGCAAAACAAATCACCAATCAAGGATGGAGCAGATTATGCTATTCACACTATAACCTATAAAAGTTTTGTCAACAGATAGGAAGAGACACAATAATTGTGGGTGCATATGGACTTAGGAGACATGAAAATGAGCTATGTTTTTCCTATTAGCACTGTTCAGAATAGCACAGTTGCAGTAGAGCAGTAGTTTTAGAGCTTTTCCTCCTTCCCATTCAAACTATGGTTCTTTCAGCCTCGACTGGCTGGGGGAACCTACCACATAATCCCTTAGACTAGTTTTAGAGCCATCTCTGGGTTTCAGATCTCTTTGGAATAGGGTTTTTAAATAAAATTGATCTGAAGAAGAAGTGAAGTCCAATAGTTTTAGCATTAATTTTCGGAAATATTTGCATCCTGTATTTATGACAGCAATGACCATCTAACTGGTGGCTCAGCTAAGTGATCTATAGTATCACTGCAGGGTACCATTAAGGTTAGCTTGTGAGATAACTGGTTTCTTAATCTTGCTGACAGCCAGCCAAAAATAGGCAAGTGATCAGTCTTACTGATGTTGCCTAACAAGTTTGCTCTTTTCCTGTTGCTTAAGTACTGCAGCAAATGCTACAGACAGGAAAAGCTGGATGTTCAAACTGTGTAGCTGAAGCTGTAAGAAAAACAAGGAATGAAAGCAATTTCTTGCAGAGAGAGAGTCCACAAAAAAAACAAAAAAAAAAAAAAAAAAACAAAAAAAAAAAAAAAAACAAAAAAAAAAACACCAAAACAAAACAAAAAATCGCCTTAAAACACCACCACAATCTGAAGCATCCTTTTTACTGTTTGTTCTGTTACATGCAAGTACAGGGATGCATTAACTTCTAGGCTTTATTTCTGCTCAGGTAAGCTGTTCAGGCAACAGTGGGCCTTCCTTGGGAGTTGCAGGCTGTGGTGAAGGGTACACCCACTCTGGACACCTGTGGAACAGTGGGAACTACTGACTTCAGGCTTTAACATATTTACATTTTGTCCAGCCAGTATTGTCCAGTATTTTGTAATATGGACAACACTTTTGTTAAAATCAGGTAAGGTATAGGGATAGGTAAAGCCTGGACAATCCTACACATCTACAGTTAATTGCTGAAGTAGGAAAAGCTGACAAAAATAATCCCAAGGAGTGACTGAATTTATCTTTAAGAGATAGTATCTGGGGGCTATTCTTTCTGTCATAATGACTTTACCACAACCCCGCGCATCACTGAACCTTCCCGAAGAGCTGAAACACCCCAGGTGAAATAATTCAGCAAAAGATGGGAGCAGCCTGCAGCTGAGAGTGCCGAGCAGGCGCTGTGCTGTAGAGGGAGCAAAAGATGGGAGCAGCCCGCAGGCACAAACACAGCTGACGGTGACAATTGCAGAGAGCACAGCTGGCAGGAGCAGCTGCGAGCCAGCCCAGCGGCCAGGGGGTGCTGAGCAGCCCAGTGCAGCTGTGAACTTTATCTTAGGGCCTTTCTGGCTTCTCCAAACCACCACAGAGTGGTGACACGGTAAACAGATGCAGCACCAGCCAAGTTTTGTCTTTTGGGACAGCAACTCGATTCCAGACTAGGTGGGTTATATGATTATAAGAGGAGCAGACTGCAGTCAGTACGTTCTGAGGAAGGGTAATTTTCCTTGCTGTAAATAGTCTTGCAGCCAATCCCTTATAAGTTTTTATTATTTAAACTCATGTGTACATAATATTGTTTGTCAATGGGGAAAAAATTTCCTGGTTTAGGTGCATTGATTTAATTCTCCTGAGACTAAACAGAACAGACTCCTGTTCTGTATTTCCTATGGCCTCTTGAAAACAGTATCTGCTGCTTGTGGCCAGTCTGTGCTTGGGGACAGGGCTACAACTCATCTCCTGTTCTACAGCACTATAAACTGTTCAAAGCTGCTATCCATCTTGTGTCCAATTTTGTGTTCAACATGCTGCTCTCTAAAACAGGGCTTTGTATATTCAGTGAATCATCCATATCTTTGCATCTTATAGGCATGTGCTTGCACTGAACTACACTGCGCCGTTATTCCAGGGAACACAGTTCACCACGAAACTCCAATCACTTGATTGACCTACTTCTTTTCCTTATAATGGTCTCCATTATGTTTTATCTGTGAAGTTTCCCAGTAAAGGATAAATATATTGAATAGAACTGATCCTGAAACACACCATTATAGATGTTCTCTAGAATTACTTTCTGAATCATATTCTTTTTAGCATGTGCAGCTTTCATTTTGTATAGTGCTAATTTTTAATCAGCATATCATTTGGTGAGAAATTATATCAAATCCTTTAGTAAAATCTAGATGTATTACATTGCATTGTCTCCATTCACAGATTTTATCAATAGAAGTAATTATCCAGCATTATTTGTTTTCTGTGTACTCTGTTACCCATCCTCTGCAGTTATCTTTAAAATCCACATGTTGAACCTCAGCCTAATTTAATCTCTTTGAGGCAGGAACAATTCCAGTGTTAAGACAGTGCAGAGCACAAAGGGAATTCAGAGCATTATTAATAACTGTGTGCCAACTATTCTTCAGCTCTCTGCTGTGATTTAGTTGTTTCACATTTATTGCATTACTTTGATCAGAACAGAATTTAAGTATCCAGTCCAGAAAGTCACTACAAGTTACACCTTGAAGTGTTCAAATTATCAGATTTTCCCTTTAAGAAGAATTTTAAAGCCCATGTTAGATTTTCACACTTCTTAAATAGAACATACATACTCACCAACACCTGGAAAAGAGAGATAATTAGAATTTTTCTACAGGCAGTAGTAGCAGGTAGTCATTATGTGTATAATGATGTATTTGTGACCCTCACAGAATGGTGCAGTGCAGAAGAGCATTGTCATGGTGTGAAAGCAGAGATGCTGCAAATGGGAGTACAGGATGCCAAATGTGAGAGCAGAGGGTGAAAAGAGAGTGCTTGGAATGTCGTCCTACTTGGGACCCCAGTGCTGTAGGGAGGTCACCCGTGGTTGGTAAGGAAATGCAGTTTGAGAGCTGGACCAAGCCAAATGAGCTGAAAGAACAAAGCTCACCATATAGAGTAAATTTGAAAGTAAATTGGAGTTGCAGGGCAATGAGGCAGGAACTCGCAGGACCAGTCTTGAAAAACTGCCCCAAGTGAGGGGTCTCATAGTAGGGAGAAAGAAACCATCAACATCATACACCTCCCATCAAAGAAGGAACTCCAACATGAACATCACACTTGTCCTGGCAAAGGGCATGAGTGCTGATGGCTTGCTGCAGCCCTCTTTTTCTCAAGCACTACTGATGCCATCAAATACAGGACCAAACACGAAAGCCCATGGGAGGGACCAACAGCAGAGCAGAGCTAGATACTAGGAAGGTTTTCTACAACAGTTTTGACTCCATTATTAATGTTATTTTGAATTGATCAGATAATTTGTACTGTAGCAGGAAGTATTATTGTGACTAGACTAATCTTAGTAACTGTCTGTTATATTGTAATTAGCATTGAGATTTCCATTAGACTAATAATAAATTCTCAGCTTCCATATAAAGTGTTTTCTTTCCTGCCCATAACATGATTTTGAATGCAACATTGGTCTCAGAATTAATTTTTATGTAATAACACTGGTATGGGGCAGTGGCAACATAAAAAAATGTTTACATCATAGTTTAATCCCATTAATTTTAAACTTTATTTTATTCTAAGCAAGTAGTTTTTAAAAGATAGATTTTTTTTCTGTAGTCATAGTTCCATATATTTAGATAACTTCTGCAACTCCAAAGTCTCCAGCAATAATGTTGCTTACACAGTTGAAGCTGTCTGTCCCTTTTCATTTTAAGACCTTTTTTACATCTGATCTATTCCTCAATATGACACAGATCATGAAAGTATTTCTTTCTATGACAAACAGATCATGAAAATATTTTTTCTCTGTGACTGCAAATAAAGTATATGCATTCCACTGACATCAAAAATGAAAGAGGATATAAACAGTAAAAATCTGAACAATTCTGGAGCTCTAAAATATTTATGTTTCAAAGGCCTTTCTCTGCAAAGAGGAAACAGCAATTAGAAATGTTTTAAACATGAAAAAATGAGAGTTAAATAAAGCTGTATATAATCTAATTATTTGTATATCAACTTTTCTTCATTTGCATTGCATATGTAATTTTTCAGAAGGCATACTGGGAGAAAAAGCCTTTGATGGAGGAGCTATATGTGTTAGTATTTGCATTTCTCAGCCTATTTGTCTTCCTTTACTACAAAAGAAGATTCAATTTAATTAATTTGATTTAGATAGTAAATGTCTGTAAGAAGCTTATTTTGGAAAGCAACTATAAAGGAACAGCATATTTTAAGAAAGTTTTACAAAGACGAACTAAAATGGTAATACTAGAAATTCAGTTTCAGATAATATAGAGAATGAGGTAAATGTAAAGTGCAAAGATTCACTGTGTAATGAGATAGATATCTAAGTTTTGGAGAGAAATGCAAAATAGATTCTTGTGTTGTATCTGCTTTTTAGGATCATCAAGGGCTGTGGGGAGGATATGAGTCAATGGTGCAGAAGGTGGTTATGGCTTGGCTTCTGCAACCTGAGAGACTCTTTCACTATGTCAAGTTCACAGACTGCTTGGGAAGGATGATATTAAGACCTACACTATATTCTGCATATGATTTGGACTTCTGAAAGAAACAAAAATTAATGGTTCGTTTAAATAACCCAAATTTTTGTAAACTGATATTTATTGCTTTACCACATTATGTTGTGCTGTGAAAAGCTATCATCAGACACCAAAAAAGCCCTGATTGAGTCTGAGAGAATGAGCAATAAAGACTTTTATCACATTGATTTGCTGTGTTGAGAAAGACCCCCATGTCAGGCCAGCAGGAGCACTGTGGGTTTCAATGCACAGGCTGCTCTTGGTGTGGGTGCACCCGGACATGGGTAAAGGAGGGGCTCTGAGGGGCTGGACAGAAGCTCTGCAGAAAAGCCCTGGGGAAACAACAAACTGAACACGAATAAGCAGAGAGATCACCCGGGGTGCCATGAAGGTTAACAACACCCAGGGTTGTGGTAGCAGAACCAGCAGGGATTTTTTCCCCCAGGTCACATCTTTGAATTGCATTGGGACCCCTGCTATAAAGACATGTAATTGCAGAGACACATAAGTGCAAGATCATTAGGATGATTAGGGAGCTGATGATTAGATCATAATGAGCAAGAAAAACAGAGGGAACTCTCCTTGTGTAGCCTGGAGATGAGAGGAGTGTAACTGCTGCCAGCTATTACCTGAGTGGAGCTCTATGATGATACCTGGGAGTGTTGTCTTGGAGGTGCACAACAGAAAGGACAAAAGGCAACAGTCACAAGCTGCAGCAAAGGAAAACTCAACTGGATATAGGGCAAATTTTTATAAGTGTTTAGATGTTGGAAAGGAGCACCTGGTGAAGTTGCAAAATGCCAGCCTTAGGGAGTTTTAAACCTCAGCTGAACCAGACCCTGAGCAACTTGTCCTTCCTTGACAATAGCCATGCTCAGAGCTCTGACAATGGCCATGCTCAGAGCAGGAGGACTAGGTGAAAAATGGAGGCCACTTTCAACTTCAGTGATCCCACTATTATTTGATAAAAAACAGCAGGTTTCCATGCTTTGAATGATGTGAAACAGTGCTTTCCCTGCTAAGTTAACTGCTGTGCCATGTGTATTAAGGTTCATGTTTGATTTATAGTATGACAAACATCTACAGCAATAAGTAAAATGAAAACTAGTGAGTTTAAAAAGCTGGATAAAAATGAATCTTTAGGTAATAATGAAGAATAACTAATTTTCATAATTAAGATTTTATATCTGGAAGGACTTTTAAGTCTAGAGATGTTAGAATCATAGAATACTAGGTAAAACATGTTTTTAATTTGAAAAGGGATGATAAAGTAGGTTTTGAAGCATGATTCCTAAACTTTCCTTGCCATACCAAGCTTCTGCAGTGAGTGGCCTCTCAGCCAACACTAACCTAAGGCAAAGGTTAGTTTTGCAGAAGGTAAACTTAAGATTATTGATGAAGCTGCAAAAAGAAGCTGAGTTCTCACTATAGCTGAGAGTGACCCTTTCTGACATGCAGTGCATGATACAGTTTTTGGGATCTAAGTGGCACTTAGGAGAATGCTTGTGTTGGAAGTCTGCTTCTATGAGGTACTAGGTAGCAGAGGATTCTATCCTGTATTGGATTAGGACTGGTTCTTGGATTTAGGTATGCTGCAAGGCTAAAACTGGACGGAGTGTTAGGATTAGTATTGTGTGCAGCAATATTGTAGTGTAGTATTATGTAGACTTAGCAATTACATGTAGGGAGTTTATCCCTGTGTAAGGAGCCCAAGTTTGTTCTTTATACAGATTAATGCTGAAGAATGCATAATATTCTTTCAAAAGGCTTTTAAAAAGTAGAAACTTTAACTTTCAACAGTAAAAGATTTTTTTAATGCCTTTCCCTTTCAAAAGTTTATAATGCTTCTTGGGAGACACACAAACTGGACTCGAAATATATTTTGCAATCAAACTTCTTCTAAAATCACAATATATCTCCACATACTTTTGCTAATTATATCACTATGGAAAAGATAAATAATAAATAAAACTGTAAATAATTAAGGACCTGAAGTTAATATTTAAAGTGTAATATAAATTTGTACTGAATTATCTGTTAAATTCAAGAGGGTTAATTAGTTCATTGATCATTTAATTTCTGTTGAGTTCCTGTAAGGACGAATTTGGCCTGGATTGTTTAAAATACAATATGTTTAAGAATCATTCTACTCCTTCTCTTAATCATGCAAAGTAAGGTTAATTTACCATTTTAAAAGCTATTGAACTAGCTAATTTAATTTTTTGTGTGTTTATAGTTAAATTTTAAATCAAACATATAAATACGAAACAGGAAATCACTATTCAAATAAAATATATTTTTCTTATTTCAAGGAGTTTTGTATTTATCTCTGAAGCACATTCAGAATTACAGTCCATGGGACAGTTTTAAAACTGGCCTTTTACTTTTTCTTTAAATTAGTTTTAGAATTCTTTGGTGGTTTGTTTTGCTTTTACTTATTTTTTCCCACCATAAAAAAAAAAAATTGAAATGTTTATGAAGTTACTTTCTCAGCTGGGACAAACGATGGTTGTGCTGGCAGCAAGCCAGCATCTTTTTTGCAGAGTAACTTGAAGACAACTGTGCTACGGTTACCTAAATAGTGGAATCATTTTAATAGAATTCTTGCTACTGTGGCTCTGGAAAGTATGCTGCTGGTATCTGGAAGTTGCCCCAAACTAATTAATTCTTTATTTTTGAAGATTTCATAGTCAAATAAATAACGTATATGAAGTCATTTTAGGAAAACAAATACTGTTTTCATCAGGATGCAAAACCCTTCTAAAAAGAAGAGGAAATGAAAGATTCTCACTTAGCACAGATACAGAATTAGAAGTCCTGACACTCATCAGCACAGCTCAGTCCATGGTGCCAATACAGTTTAATTTTTCATATTCTGTTATGTAACAGAATCTAATTTACCTCCCATTTAAGAAATATTGTGCAATCTTTAGTGGTATCTTAAAGCTGAAAATAAGTAATGGATCATGTCTCATTTGAATAGTTTGTGGATATAAGTAAGTATATTGAGGGAGCAGAATGTGACATGAGAAAATGACAATACTGTCCTTGTACTTCTCACACAGGCAAAGCAGAGGTGCAATGAACCCTCCAAGCTCAGCAAATGTTAAGTGTGAGCTTTAAACCTCACTTAAGAGGCAGACAGCTGCTGCCCAACACAGTTATAGATTCAAGCATATGGTTAAATGCATTCCTGCATTAGTGCCACAGTTGTTCTGGAAGATAGTCAAACTCATTACATTATTTGGGCTGGAAATTTTCAGCCTCATTAAAACCTTAATTGCTTGAATGTTGCCATGAAATGAGAAAAATCTGATGGACAGCGTTCCCGGAAGACACACTGTTAACTGTTTGTTTAAGGTATTTTAATTGGATGCAAAATAAGAGAAAATTAAAATTCATGAATCAAGGAATACATAAGGATGAAAAAAAGAGGAAATATTCTTTTTTAAAAAAATCACTTTTCTATCTGCAGCTCTTTTCTGTTTTCATGAAAGGAAAAGAAGCAACTCTCTGAAGTTCTTACTTCTCTGGATATTTTAGTGACTTGCTAAATGTCAGTACTATAAGTCACACTGCCTTTTTGATAGTTCATTAATAACGCAAAATTAACCTATATCATAAATTAATGTTTGGTAACTAGGATAGCAACTGTCATTATAAAATGCAATCAAAATAAATGCTGTAAAGTTGGAAAATTTAATTCATAGTTATAAATGACTCATGAGTGATTAAAATCAGCTTCTCTGAGAGTTTGTATAGTCACTTTGGAGATTGCTTCTGGTAAATTGAAAAAAAAAGACGATGCCCTGCAGTAATTGTATTTCTTCAAAATAGGTTGTGTACAAGGACCTCTCTTTTGCTGCAGAGATCTCCCAGCTGTGTAGCAGGTAGCCAGGCCCACTGAGGGGCAGAGCAACCCAGACCACTGCACAGCTCCCCCCTCAGAGAGAAACCTAGTGTCTGCACCCTGGAAGAAAACCATGGGCTCTGTAGAACCCAACCATACTGAGTAGCTCAGAAAACTGCATTTTATCTAAAACGACAAACTTTCTTTGAGTAGCTGAAGAAAAAACCCTACTGCTGGAGGCCTCCCCTGGAGGTGAAAGCCAAAGTGATTTAATGGATTAAAGTTTGCTACATCAGACTAAGCATATGACCTTGAAGCTCCTATCATGGAATAATGATTGATAATTATGGGAGTGGAGGTGTTTAATGATATTCCTACTATTTCAGTCATTGCTGCTTGAGTCCTTGTAGATGGAGCCATAAAATCAATTGCAGAAGCCAAACCAACATCACAGATAGTACTGGTAAGATCTGTTACCCACTCAGAAAGTCTTTCAGCTGGGAAACAGAATGTTTTCTAGCCTCATACGATTTCAGAAATCTTTCCAGACACAATTCGTCCTCTTTCCCAGAACCCAGACCATAGGAACCCATTGTGTGGGTTATGCTTTCTGGTTCTAACAGTGGGTTATCAAATATGACACAGAGTCTTAAGGAGCCATTGAGTTTTTCCTCTCTGAAAGTAGAACCATGTTCTCTTTATGCCCAAAGGGCATTTGACAGTTTCTTCCACAAAACAAGTAAAATCTTGGAAAAAAACGAATCAAAATTAATTTGGGACATAGCTTCACTGTAATCCTGACTGCATGAAAAATACATGGAGGGACCTGGCAACATGCTGGGATTTCACTGATCTTTGAAGGAATACAGAAACACCCACTACTTTTTTTTCGAAATGAGGAAGCCATAGAAATGGTATGGGCACATATGGTGACAAGTTTTTTGAAATTCCACTATCTTGGCTTACACTGAGAAATTTTTGAAAGAAACTGTTAAAAAGCAATTGACAGAAAAGTTTGGGTTTGCTTCTTGCTGGGTAATTAGAATATGTAGTGTTACCCTGACTCCACAGGGATCCTTCTGGGAAGATGAAATGATAAATGAACCTGATACATCATCCAGAGTATTTATTTATGTGAGTTCATGTGTGTGACTATTGACAAGCAGTGGATCCAGCACTCACCCAGATTAGTTCAGGTACACATTTTTCTGAATATTTACAGGTAGGTAATAGATAAGCGGTTTGTTCTCCCTCATGAGAGGGAGTGTTGGAGTGTACTCGCAAAGATTAAATCTGTGTCTATTTTGGCAGAGTTACTGATTTCTTCCAGCCTCAGATGGTGTGACCCAATATCTCCTTGAAATTATCAGGAAATACACAAAGTTGTGTGCATGGGTACTGAAGCCACCACCTCAGTGATGGAGGAGGATGGAGCAGTTTCGGCATTGCCATTGTTGCATTCAGAAATTCTGTAATGATTTTTTTTTTCCTTAAAGAACTGAGTTTGACTTCAGTTGCCATGAAGAAAACAACTGGATAACATACCTTTAAATAGTAGAGACTATGTGCTAATTTCTTCTGCATTAGCCAAATTCACAAAGCAACAGTTACATATGAAGACTTGGCCTCCCAAGATGTATTGCTAATGATGGCATTCATTTTATGAATATTCTGGAAGCATGCTGAGGGAAATGATATGGGCCAAGATTAGGCAGAGAAAGAAACTGTGAAATACATTATTCCTAAAAGATTTGTAACAAACAGATATTTTCTGCAAATCAGCTGATATTTCTTAGAAATATGGAAGGCCTAGAAGAGACTGGGCATGGAAGGAAAGGAAAAAATAATTTCAGTCATCAAGAGTAGTCCAAGAACACGTGAAGTAACTCAAGAGCAAGAAGTAGATTCTCCTCTACCTCTTCTGAGACTAAAATAGTTTCCTGAATTGTTCAGCTGATCTTGTGAAACATCTTGAGGTTTCATTTTGGGGTGCCTAATCTTATGCTCTTTGAAAAGAACATTGTTATTTAGAATTTTTGAGATAAATTATATGCAGATAATCTTCTTGTTACTATCCTTTCTGCCATACTAAACACTTAGTTCAGGAGAACCTGGAATTTCCTGCTGCCCTAAGCCAGTCATAAATTGTCTTTCTAGAGAAATTATTTTAAATGAATCCATACATTTTTCTGGAAACCTGTCCACAATGAAATCTGGATGGACAATGCTCAGTTGAAGGTGCATGAATAATGCTTTTTCACCCAAAAACATGTAATCAGTTTTCCTTGTCCTTTAAAATGAAACCTGAACTTCTGAACTTTAAGCTGACTTTGTTAACAGTTAAAAACCTGTACTAAAAAATACTCCCAAGTCATATTTTCAGAATTTGAGTTACACACTACTTGCTTCACTCTGAGAGCCAGAAAAAGTGCTCAGTAGATTTAAAATTCCTCTGTTCATAAATGTAGAGACCTTACTATGCAGTGCTAGGTGTAAGCTGTGAAATGGATTCCACTACATCTCCTGGATGACTCTGAGAATGTTTCAGGGATCTTTACCATTTTGAAGAGTGTTGCAATAAATCAGCTGGGACTCAGTTTCTTCATGCAGGAAAAACCAATTTTTCTCACATCTCATATTTATAGGAAATATCAGAATTAAACCTAATTTCACCTAATTGGTGAAAGTTCATTGGCTGGTAAGGGCTATTGTATATGTCTATCAAATTTTCTCTCTCTAGATATGTTTACATATTTTCTTTACTGATTGTCATGGGACATATTCATTGTTTATGCAGGTGCAAACTTACTTTTTTCTCCAAGAATAGGTTGTTATGCAAACGGATTCTCTTTCCCAAAGTTGTTTTGCCGGGGAACCTAGCTAGGCGCACTTAGAAGAACTAACAAGCTAGCTGGTAATTCAGCAGAGCAAGGCCTGATTTTACAAGGCCTTTTTTTTATAATATCTTTTACCTGTCTGCAACAGAAGAGCTCTTGAACTAACTGAAAACTGTGTCAGGAGCTGATGCAAATACTTAACCTGATTCTATGGAAGAACCTCTCCTTAGGATGTGGCAGGAAGGAACCTTATGGTTGGGCTGTTGATCTCTCTCTTCTGGCCCAGATTAAACTGGAAGAAAATTTGAAATAACACAGGAAAATTATCTAGTGCTAAAGGTACCTTGATACATAACATAGCTCTAGTGTAAATAAATATAATATAGTGAGGCAAGAGTATTTGTTGGATAGCTGTCCTTTGTGTGTTTGAAGAGCAGAAGTGGTATTTACACTTGGTGATATTATTCTGCATGGACGCAGTAGAGAGGCATACAAACAAACGCATTACTGATTTCTTCATGGTACAGAAAGGGTAAAAGTATTAGCTGTCTCTGCACTGATGACTCACTAACCTTCTTCACACTTATGCCATGGTGACAAAGTTTTCTGGGTCCTCACAATGGAGGTGCTCTTATGCAGGAAGCAAGCATAGGTTTCAAAGACTTTTAAACACAGAAGGCCTAGATATTTTTTACAGAAGTATGTATTCTCCTTGATACTTCAGAGACTGTAAACATCAGCCTTTGAAAAACTAGTGTTTAAAGTGAAAACCTTAAAGAAGTGGAGAGTTTTTCTTTACGTCTAACCTCCAAGTCTGACACCTCCTTTAAACTTCACTTTCACAAAAATAGAGCTTCATCAGTATTTGCATGTTTCGAAAGCAGATCACAAAATCATGGAGTTATAGGAGATAATTCATCCTAGAAGAATAAAAAGACTGAATGTATCCATCACTGTGTTCTATTACAGATAGTTTTTAAAGCCTGTGGTCTGTATTCAGCCCCAGTTCTTGCCGATGGCTCCAGTAGTGATGGTGGCACTTGTCCCAGCAAATGCTAAATTCCTTGTCTTTGTTCAATGGATTGAAACAATCAGCGCTAGCAAAGAAGGAGTGTAGCAGTGTGGCAGGATGGTGAAATGCTGCTACCTTCTCGAAGCGTCTCCTGCAGAAGCCCCTCGGGTAGGCCAGGGGAACAATCATTTCTAGTCCATGCACACACACATTCCACAGATAGCTCAGTGAAGGAAAGCCAGGAAGGGCCTTCTGTATGAAGGATTCTGGCAAAGGTTTATTACATCCACCACAGTGAAGGGATCAGGGACAAAAGACCCAGATCAAAGGAGTGCCCAGCATTAAGTATAGGGTCAGGAACCAATGGTCTGCGGGCAAGGGGTGGTACAATGGCAGGGCAAAGGGCAGTGACCTATAGGGGACACGGGGGCAGGCCTCCAGGGATACCACAACCAGTGGGGAAACAGGGAAAGGAGAAACCACGAGAACTAGGGACATATAAGAACAACAGAGGTGGGCAAAGCCCACTGACCAATGGGGAAAGCAAAACTGAGGTAGGTTTACATAGTGTTGCAGAGCACCATGGGGGAAGTATTTTTGCTCACCCTAAACTCTGAGGCTTTCTCGAAGCCTATGGCAGATTCTTCCATGGCATTGGCCTAGAAGTTTCCCTGACAGGCTCAGGGGCCTCCACAAAGGAGGAAATTAACTATATTAATCAAAGGCAGGGAAAAAATATAACAATTCTCAAACTGTAGTGTTCATTAGGACATTGGAATTGTTTCAGTGCTATGTTCAGTTATCTGAAAGGACCAAGTTATGGCTAAGTTGACTCCATTCTTGAAAGAAACAGTTTGATGGCAACCAGGATAAAAATATGTTTGATTAATGTAACTTGAGTGAACTATTGAACAGATATTTGAAGAAGAACAAGGGAATATGGTATGTTCATCACAAATACAGATTGAGTAGGCATGTCATTGTCATGAAAATGCATTGTAGTCACATTGTTCTGTTCCAATAATGCTGAAGCTCACTTCTAAGCTCACTTCTATAATCATCCACCTATTCTATCATACAACTAAAACAGATGCCATTTCCAGTTCCTTAACTTCCTACAGATTAGTCTGTGTTGGTTTTGTTGTGTGGCTTATTTTTTAGTAGTGCAAAGATTTAATCATTAAACTTCTTTTTTGAGATGTCTAATAATGATCTACAAGGCAGAAAGCTGAGGGGGTGGAGGGGAGTAATCAATGTTTGCATCCTGTGGCATTCAGCTTCAATTATACTGCTGAAACCTGGAAGCTGTGATGTTTTAAAGCAATCATCCAGAGTTACGCATTACAGCTATTCTGGAATCTCTAGTTGGTTCATAGTTTATGCTATAATTACTGCAAATATATCCTTCATTCCTTAAATTAGGTTGCAGGTATTGAAACAATTTATGTAGGTATCTGATAATTAACTACAGCTAGTAATAATAAAGTAATAATCACAAAAGAAAGCAAGGAAAATATGTCCTGCTTTCCACTGCAAAATTTTCAGAGAGTCACTGATGTCATTAAAATGTCAGCTTACCATATACCACACACAGCTCTTACATTTCTTTTTGCACTGTAATCTGATAGGTATTTTGTACATAATTTTCAGATATTAAAACTGCCTCTGTCCTGATACTTGGGCATTGTTCCAGTCCCCACACCTTAGTGCCATTTAAGAATGAAAAAATACAAGGTGCCTCTCTGGAATGATAATAATGTGTATTTAGTCCCATTGGTGCAGATCTTTCAACTACTCCTTGGTTTACTTTTTAGTTTCTCTTTCCTATATAAATCACTCTCAGTGCATGAGAACTATGCACTAAGCTGAAACACTAAAAGACAAAACAGTTGTGCTTTTATAAAAGTGGTGAGAGAAGATGGATATCTCCCCAGCAACACTGAAGACTTGAATTTCCTTAACTCCTCAATTATTTTCATAGAGTGCTCTATTTATGGAATCAGCAATCACCAACAATTTCCATTTTTCTAAGCAGAATAAAATATTAAGATCAGGTAATATAAAAAAGGATCAAAACAAACCCCCACATAATCAAAAGTAAAGTGTATTAGTAGAGAATAATGTAAGATCATGTCACACTTACGTGATATACTTTTAAGTTACTCACACCTATAGTATTGTAACAGTTATATAATTTATAGTGATGTACTATCCTTACTATAATAACTCTTCATGCATTTCTGGTTCTTCATGCCATGCCCTCTGGGATACACTGATCATGCTTAGATCCTTATAGCAGATTATAAAAGAGGGAGGAACTGTATTATAAAGCTGAAAAGCAATTTGGGTTTTTTTCTCAAAAACTGTTCTTTAGATTTTAGTCTTCTAGTAGCTTATTTGTACTGGGCATTAGCCTCTCAAGACAGCACTGGTCCTTCACCCATTGCTTCCTACTACACAGAAAAAGATAGTAAACTAAACTAAATTTCTTCTTGGTTTTTTGTTTGGGTTTTGTGGTTTGGCTTTTTAAAGCAATTTCAGCTACAGGCTTACTGGTTTGGTTGCCTGCAGACACACCTAGAATACTTGTGAAGGTACGTAGCTTCTTAGCTGTAATGAGAACTTTAGAGAGATTGGTTTAAGAGGAAGTACTTTAGAGATACCTGATGAGAAATGGCTCTGTGCCTAACAAATTGTTCTGGACAAGAGAATGAAAATAAAGAAATGAGATTTCAGGTGATAACCCCTGAAAACAATGAGCCAGAAGATTAGAACTGGGATATGGTCAGAAATTTCTGAATAAAATATCCGTGATATCTTCCTTGAGTTTCTGCCACTGGACTTACATTTCAGATATGTGCTGTGCACAGGGAGTATATCTCCTGTACATAAGAACATGCTACTGTCTTCTGCATTCCTACTGCTGCTCTTTCTGTTTGCTATGAGCTAACCAGGTGTTGACATTTAGGTTCTCTTACCATTATTTTGATGTAGTACCTGAGATCAAGCATTGAACTTGAATTACAGCAACAAGAATCTAGAAATGAAATTAAAAATTAATGTATTTTGATAATGCTTGTGGCTTTGGAGATTGTTTTTTAACAAATAAACACATTAAACTTATTTTATTGCTATATGTAAAACTGTTAACAGACAAAAGGGTAGAGGAATTTAGTACATGATTTCTGGTTGATATCTTTGACCTGTCCTATATATTGTGTGGCTACAGACATGGCATTTAATTTGCCTGTGCCTTAACTTCCCGCCTGTGACATGGAAATGGTAACACTTCCATCCCTCTTCAAGCTGCTATGATGAGAAATAAATATTGGGAACTCCTTAGATGCCATAATAATGGATACAAATTAAACGTATTACGTAGGAGATGACAGAGCTGCTGTGATTATTGTGAACTACTATGAACAGATTCAGGGCAACTGGATTGGTGGTCTTGGGAAAAAAAAGGAAAATGGGTCTGCGCACGTGTGAAAGAGTGAAACGCCCGTTTCTCAATGCGCCAGTGCACGCAGTAACCAAGGCAAATTCACTTTTATCCTCGGCTCTTTCGCAGTTGGAACGACTGTTGGCTTTCCGAAGGCACAGAGCTCTCCCCGTTCGCCGGCGGCCGCCCCGAGAGCACCCTCCGGCCCCGCTCCGCCGCGCCCCCTGGCGGCACCAGCCCGGCCCCGCGCCCCGGCCGTGCCCCGCCGCTCCCCGCAAACCTCGCGCGTTCGCCGCCCGGCGCTTTTGTGGCGGCGGCCCCGGGAGAAATACCCCGCGCCGAGCCTTGAAGTTTGGCCCACACGCGCTGCCCCCAGCCGCCGCTGCGGTGGCTCGGGGATCCGCACACGCAGTAACGCGGAACGAGGGGATTCCCGGCACAGCCTGCGGAACGGGACAGAACGGAGCGGGAGTTTCCGTGTAAGAGCCAAGGGGAAGACACCGGGAGGTTCCCCATTCGCTAACGCGTAGGGAGGAGATGCCCCAGACAGCCTGCGGGACGGGACGGAACAGGAGTTTCCGTGCAGGGCCCGGGGGAAAGAGACCGGCAGGGCGGGAGCGAAATCGCTCGGGACCGCACCCTGGGCACGCCTCCACCGCGGCACTTCCCCACCCCGCACGCGTTGGGGTCGCGACGGCTCCGGTCCCGCACTTCCCCCGAGGGCTCGGAGCGTTCCCTCGCTCGGCCCGGGGCTCCCCACGCCCGCGGCGGGCACGCGCGGCTCCCGCTCGCGGTGACGTCACGGCCCGCTGCCGCCTCGCCGCTCCAGTCGGCGGGCGCATCCCGCGGGCGCGCAGCGGGGCGGACCGGAGCTCCGCGCTCTCCGCGCCGCGGGCGGCAGCGGCGTCGCGCTGTGAGGCCAGTAGGCACCGCCTCCTCCCTCACTCCCTCGTTCCCGCCCGCGCCGCACCGTCCCATGTTCGGGCTGGAGAAGTCGGCGGGGCAGCAGGAGCCGGGCAGAAGCGGTGGGCTCCCGAAGATGGCATCTGTGGGGGATTTTAATGTACTCAGCTCCAGCATCCCGGCCACCAAGGTGGAGCTCTCCGTGTCCTGCAGGTACGGTGGCGGCTCGCGGCCGCGCCACCCGCTCTCCCCGCGGTGTCACAGGGGGCGGACGGGCGGGGGCCCCTCGTCCCGGGCTTGTCCGCGGAGCGGGGAGAAGGGCAGCGCGGGACGCCCTCCGCATGCCCGGCGCCGTGCGAGGCTCTCTCGCCCCTGCCCTCGGAGCGTGCCGGGCGGGGAGCTGCCGGTGCATCCTCGGGCAGAGCCGGGCGCAGCCCGGGGCCGGCTGCCAGCCCGCTGCAGCCCCGCTGGCCGCACACCGGGCGTGTCCGCCGCAGGGTGCTGCCGGCGGACCCCGCGGCGGCTGCGGATTCTGCCGAGACGGGCAGCGGCTGCCGCCGCCCCGCATCCTGCCCGCGCCGCTGCCGGGGAGCCGGAGTCGCGTCGGTGAGCGCGCAGGGCGCGTTATCCGGCAGGTATTTAACTTCTGGAGCTGTCCCAAGTGCCGTGGTGGGGACGCAGACCTTCCGTCCGGAGTAATCCTGTCATGGGGTTCTTCAAGGCTCTCTTGCAAAACTTGGGAGTACGGGCGTGTTGTGCCGCCTCGTCATGTTTTATCGTAACGCTGCTGCCGAGAAATTGAGGGAATGCCAACCCATAACAACACATGTAGTGTATGATTTTGTTCCGTTGACGGTTGTTTATCGGTATTTCAAAAATCCTGTTTCATCCCGTGATGCATAGATTTTCTCATTAGAGGTCTGAAAAATACTTCTATTTGTGCGCATTTTTATTCATGTCTTCGTTCACATTCCTCGACTTCCTTAAGTATTTCCTAGTAGTTGCAAAGCGGTGACGCCCTTTACCAGCAGAGTTGGCAGCTTCTAGCGGAAAATTTGAACTGTCAGTGTGTTTCCTGACGGGAAATGAGGCAGAGTTTCTTCTACAATCCGTTGCTTCATTTTATAATGTAGGTCCCCAGAGCTGTTGCTCTTTACCAGTACTGCTACCAGGACAGAAAAGGAGTTCTCTAAACTTCAATTGTCAGATCACTCTCTCTCTTTCCTTAGTAAATAAAGTATGATTTGATATTTTATCAAGTGTGGATTTCAAAAGAAGGCTGAAGCAGTGAGAAATAGAGTAAGATTAAATCTGAAATACTGGAACAGTCACCAGACTGACATATAAACACCCCATTGTACTTGCTGGCTGTCTCGGCAAAGTTCACAAACACCAACTGTTGTCCGAGGAAGGGTGTGCTGTGATGTGTAAAAACAATCCAGGACCTACTTTTAAGTTCTTCAGATAGCCTCTCACGGTTACAGATATCAGAGCATTTATGCTGAATTTGACCCAATTCACATAGTATGGGAATTCCATTAATTCCAAGTATCATTTGTATATACCTGCCACGTTTCACAGTGGTTTAAGAATCCATCAGATAGTTACAATGAAATGCAGGTGTAGAACATAGTCAATCTGTTCTGACCTTACTTGTAACTAATTTCAGTATATTTCAATGTATAGTTTACAGTGGCAGTTTCTCTGTAGGTGTCATTAAAAGCCATGTCAGTTTTGTTAAAGCTCTTTCATTTGTCTTGATGTCAAATGTAGAAGGATGAGAATTTCCATGGAGATTCCTTTCTTCTGTATGTGCTGGTTGGCAATTTTTGATTACAAAATGATGCTTCAAAGCAGAGTATAAAATGAGTGACAGTAGGGCAGAGATTAATGGTTAACACGTTTGTGATTCGTCTGTAAACACAATCATTGGCTAAAGCTTGCGAAACAAGGTGTTAAATGAAATTGTGAAAGACTGCAAGAGCAAACTGCAAAATTCAGAGAATGCTTAAAATTCTTTAATAATTAGCAGTTGTGTATTCCTTAATATGTGGAGAGAAATGCTTTTAACAACAGTTTGGGTCATTTTTTTTTTTTTTTTGCATTGATACCTGAAGAGTTGTAGGACCAATGTGGTCACTAAATGACATCAGCAATTGTTAGTTGATAACTATTATTTATTCCTAGATTTTTTTTTCTTGGGTTTTTCTTTTTGTTTGGCTTTGGGGTTTTTTCTTGTTGTGGTGATGTTTTGTCTTTTTTTTTGGGGGGGGGGTGGTGGGTGAGCCGTTTGTTTTTTGTGGGTTTTTGCTTTTCTTTGTAGGACAAGAGGGCAGTTTTTCTAGTTTGGACAGGTGGTGTAACTTGGTGGTTGGTGAAGTAGTGCAAACAGTTTGTGCCATAAAGTAAATTTGTGACACTTTGTTTTTTTTGTCTTACTCAGTAAAGGTACAGTTTCTCTTCCTTTAGCTTTCAATTCCACCAGGTTTCTCTGTCAGTATTTCCTGATTTGCCTGCTTGCTCATACACACAGTGTTGCCAAAGTATCCAGATTCAGCACTATGCAGATGGCATTGCACTTCTTGATGTTCTCCAAGCCACCCTGGTTTAGCTTCAGGGTCACATCAGATAGCCTTTAGGAGAAATGCATCTCATGGGATGAGAAATTCTGTGAAAATCATAAAATCCAGAAATGCTCTTTCTGGGATTTCTTTATGACTAAAAGCTTTTGATATCATTCCCATGGCTTTTGAATGCCAACATTAGCTGTAACTTTAAAAATATTGGAAAAGCAATAAATTAATTTAATTCTAGTTATTACTACTCAATGCCTATCAAATAAAAACTTCACAGTTCTTTCCTGACTCTGTAAGATGTAGTTTGTCAGGAGGCAGAAGTCTTTGACTCAAGAACCAGCTTTAATACGGCAGAAGAGCTTACATGTATATCCGAGTGGATCTTCTGGTGTTGGTAATTGTCCACTATTGTCTGGATCAACTGTTCTAGTATCCATCTCCTCTGCATCCTGTCTCTCCCTTCATCACATGTGATGGAAGGGCATTCATGGTCTGATGAAAATGTTACTGTCACCTGCCATGCAATCTATATTTGTTGCTGCCTGGCATAATTGTGCACAATTGTCGTGTGGTGAAGGACCAGGACCTTGTCCCACTGCAGGTTGTGTGAAAGAGTGGAAATAGGCTGCACTCTGTCCTTTTATTCACTACTGTTTTCCAGCCCAAAGGTTCCTCTTCCTCTCCAGGGGTGTTTGCACTGCATGCTGGTTGTAGGCCTGTGTCTACACGTGACTCTTCCCTTACCAGCTGTGTGTGTATGCTTGTGGTCTTACGTGAGCTTTGGGTAAGCTTCAGGCCATGGACCTGTCATCCTGTTTTCCCTCTATTGATGTTCTCCACTGATTCCAATTTAGTTAAGCCTTGGAAAAATTTCATATTCTGCTCCTGTCTTCCCTCTGTTAGTGCTGTTACTTGTGTTGACTGAAGTAGTTTATCTTATCCGCAAGATTGTGGTTATTACATATCTTGAAGTTTGTTCTCTGTGTGAGCATTCAAAGTTCAGTGTAGTTTAATGGGTTCAAGTTTTTAATTTTTTTGTTGTGATCTGTATAATGATGATTTCTGTTTATCATGGTTACTGTGTGGACAGGCCTAGGTTTTTAACTGTTGTACCTGATAATTCTGCAGCCATTCTGCAGTCTTATGTTAATTATTTTTATGTTAATAAAAAATCTAAAATAATTATATCTCATGTTAATGTTTATCTATGGACTTGTCAATCCGAATTATCTTCTTGAGAGTGGTTTTTTTACTATCTATAGGAAAGTGAAGCTGTAGTTTTATCATTTTATGACTTCTAGTAGTGTATCAAAGATGACATGGTTATTAAAAAGATGGTAGAAATGTTGTAAAATATTGACACAGTGCAGGGTAACTTTGCTAATTTCAGGACATTTGTTATGGTAATACTGCTTTGAAAGGCTTTATGTTCAATCAGGAAGTGTGTCTTTATCAGTCTGGGTTTATGTTGGATAAACTCTATACTGTCTGCCTTCCCACAACAGGCATTATGTGCATAAAGGCACCATAAATGCCTTGTCACAGTTAATTCAACAGAAATACAGTTGATTACCTGCCCCTGTCTGTTTTGGATCAGTCCTATGCCATTTCACAATTTCTACAGAAATCTAACATTAATGAATGAGCTGAATAGAATTAAGCAACCCCTCTTCTCAGTAATTGAAATAATCCAATTTCAAGTTTCTTGCACAGAGGAACAAAACATACCACTTCAGAATTCTTCTTTTTGTTTGGCAGTCTGAAAGTCTTAACCAGCTACTTCTGAGTGTTTGCAATACCTGAAAGTATGTTTAATTATATTTTTGATTGTGCTAGGCATTGATTTCTGGTGAGATCATGTCTTCCCAGTGATCATATTTACCTTCTGGAGGTTTTTTTAAGTATTAATAATTTGTTAGAAGTGTCTGACAAAGAAAGATACAGTGATAAAAGAAATATTTCTAATGAATTTTTCGTGTTTGTAACTCTTTACAGTACAAAATACATCAGATAAAATTTATTTTGATTGTAAATCTGGTTTCCTGCTTTCTTTGTGAATGGATTTCTAGGTTGGATTAAAAGTCCATGGAGTGGTTATGTGTGACTGGCAACAGAATGTTGATCTTACATTTTTTTTCTTTGAAATGAAGCTGCCTAGACAACCAGCTGGTTTCAGAGGAGAAAAAATATAAATGGTTCACAGTATCCATAGTCATGGAGATGCATTTCTGATAAAGTGCAGGGTTTAGTTTTCACCTGTGTGTCTCTATTTGAAATTTGACATGCAGCCATGTGACTAATAGAATTTAAAACAGATCGTTTGCATTTTAAGTTCTCTCTTGCTTTGCTAGTGATGGGAAAGATGGATGCTGATGTCTTTACAAACAATTCCATGGGTGAGTGTCCTAAGGAGAAATGTGTGTTAATGTCTTTGAAATGGGTCTTAGGGCTCTGCCAGCCTCAAGCTACAGAACCCAGACAGTTTGACTCCTGAACTTAAGGGAGTAGACAAATGGATCAGCACAAAATCTGTTGCAGAACCCTCATAGCCCAAATTTCTAAACTCTGGAGGAAAATCACATGTTCAAGGGAGGAATGTGGTAGGCAGTTTGAGAAGGTTGTACCTTCCTAGTACTGCAGCCACTGGGGGAAGGAAGAGGACAATGTGCAGCCAGGATTTTAGGATAAAAGGAGGCTGGTCCTCTGAAACCTCGAGAGAGAAACCCCACAGGCATATGGCTGAGTGGACTCTCTCCCTGTATTCGGATAAAGCTGTAGGACTCCTCTGTCTCCTTTGTGGACAGTGGCTTTTCATAGAGTGATTTTCCACACTCTAGGCATAGGCTGTTGTAACACACGCCTGAGATGGGGTAACTGAAAGTCCTTACTACGTCCCTTGGGGTGGATTAAAGTGAAGTCAGACTGAATGACCAGTGTATATACACATGGCAAGTTTATTTCAGAACAGTTGGGTCACATTGGAAGGGAGATATGTATCAGCTTTGGTAATTTTATTTTGGTTAGTAAATTTATGTTGGTTATTTATTTTTATATAATTATATTTCTATTTATAGAAATAAATATTTCTCTTTATAGAAATATAATCATATAAAAATATCGCTTAGGAAAATATGCAAGGAAAAGAAATAAAGGGTAAGAGTACAAAAGGAGAGGAAAGGTGTCACTCACTACCTGTGGATCCAACACTGAGACTTGATTGTTGCAATTTTGATGTTTATTGATCTGTGACTGTTGTGGTCACAGTCTTTATCCATCGTGGGTGGAGAAGTACCCCCCAAAAATTCAATGGGTTAATTAATATATGTCCAGGTGGGAAGACCCAGGTGCCTCCCCTGAGAGTGGAGTTTTACACTATGAAGTACTGTGGATCATGCACAGTCTGGGGGTGCTTTTGGGGGTCTTTGAGGATTTGTGGCCCTTTCTAAGATGTAACCACTGTTTCTCATGACTGCAGAGGTTGTGCCAGTTGTGACTTAGCAGAATGAATGAATACCTTCAGGCTTATGTGGCAATGTCCCGATACCTCCTCCAGGGTGTGGTTTTAGACCCAGGTCTCATCAGGAGAGGACACTGGCATTCTAAAAAGCATTACCCCACCTTGCAGGATCTGCTTCTTGCTGGCCTTTTCCTTTATCTGGCTCAGCAAAGAAGATTATTGATAGGCAAAGCTGGGTTTGTTGTCGTCATCCTCTGGTGTGTGAGTGTGCAACTCCTCTGCACCTGGGCTGTTCTTAGGAAAATCAGTGGCTTCACCACACACCCCAAAAGTCTTCTCCTCCCATTTGTGTAGAGGGTGCAAATCTGGATTCAGCAAAGCATCTGTTGCTTTTGCAAATCTGATTTTTGAGTCATTAACTTTTAAAATTTCAGTTCTCATGCAGGCTTCAGGTTTCATGCAACCTTGCAACTCTCAGGACTTGTCAGGTTTTGTCTGAACATGCCTTTGCCTACATGGAGCTTTGTTTGGTTTTACTCAGCTGCAACCCCAAACCTGGTATCTTTTTTCTAGTTACTGGGTGTCTACTGCTTAGTTAATTTCCCTTTGGCTTGTCCTTGAATAATTGTGTGGTATAACTATATTTCTTTCAGTAGATAGTAGTAGCAAGTAGTTATTATATGTATAATGATGTATTTGTGACCCTCACAGAATGGGTAGTGCAGAGAGCATCTTCATGGTGTGATAGCAGAGGCTTTGCAAGTGGGGACACAGGGTGGGACTGTGGCAGCAGAGGGTGAAAAGAGGGTACTCGAGATGTCCCCCTTACTGGGGACCCCAGTGCTGTAAAGAGGTCACCAGTGGTTGGTAACGAAATGCAGTTTGGGAGCTGGGCAGAACGAAAAGCGATGAACAAGCAGGTCTCAAGCAGATGTAATACAAGCTGTATACAGTGTACGGGAAGTGTGGATGTAGAACAGAGTTGCAGATGAATGAAGCCAGAGCATGTTAACTCAGCTGGGGGTCCTTGAAGTGTGGAGGAAGAAGTCATCAACATCATACTCCTTCTAAGACCACCTCTGCCACTTCTGCCACCTCTGTGAACTTCATGGTTCTCTTCAGACAGGAGGTGGGACACTGATGGTGGCTCACTGTGACACCCTCCCTCAGCTGAAGCCCACTGTCCTAGGCATCAGAAAGGAGGCATACAGGGAAGCCTGGCAGCAGCAGGAAGATATTTAGGTACTAGGAAGTGTGCAATGACTGTGTATTTTTATAAAGACTTCCTGTGGTAGTATTATTTTCCTAATTTTTTCTCTGCCCGTCAGAGCAGTGGCTCACCCACCAAAAATCCTTCACTGGCAGAGAAGGATGAATATTATGCTGATGGTATATATTTCCTTTTAAAATTACTTCTTCTTTAAGGTATACCTTCTAAAGAGTTGTTTCAGAAAAACTGCAAAACCAATCTGTGGGTCTTATATGTTGTTATACATTAATGAAACACTGTATTAACTGTACTATACATTCCTAAAGAAATCAGAACTCACATAGGGCAGCAAATCCATAAATTTGGATGGTCTGGGTGAAAGTACCTGGAAATGAGTGGTGAGTTGACACTAAATTGAAAAGCTCTTTGAACCACAGCAGTGCTTAGTGCCATTTCCCAGAAGCTTAGAGACAGAGATTGTTTATCTGCCCAGCCTTAGCAACATAATTGTGGATGGTTTATTCTGTTGGTTTCAGATAGAAATTGGGTTGGCACTGAAGAAGAGTTCCATCAGTTTGTGATAGTACTAATTGGTCTTTTTTTATATTCAAATTGGAATAGTCTAAGATTGTGTTCAGGTCTGTTTCATCTGCACTAGAGTATTTTTATAACCCAGTACTGTTTCTTTCAACAGAATTCCTGTAAAACTATTGCTGTGTTTGAGTAAATAAACTTGGCAATTCCTTTGGGGTTTTTTTAACTCTCAGGAGGAATCAGCAGTTTTAATAGAGGTTTCATCTTAAAATTGTTTGCATACATCTAGCCAGTCTGTGGATATCTTAAAACTCATGGAAGCACTGCTGACTGTACCCTTCTCATTGCTTCTCCCTTTCTTTTTTCCCTTATAACTTCTGAATCAATATATTCTTAGCTTGACAATGAAAGTTACTGTGAGGCTGAAAATTATTTGTTTTCTGGTGAACAGGATGAGTGAATTACTTCTCCAAAGGTTATGAAGAGGTATTGTGAGTGTTTTCTGAGACTTGCATGTCAGAGATATGTTTGTTTTCTTTCCAGTTCTTCTAGTGCCCCGAAGAGTGGAGATGGAACAGTCATCCTAATTGCCTGTTAGTCAGTAGAGCCAAGTCACTGTTGTCTCACCTGTGAGCCTATTCTAAGAGAACTAGTTATTTTGACAAGAAGGTAAAATTCTGAGAGATTGTTTGATCTGCTGTTAGGTCCAGGGCATTTTGAATCTAGGGATTTGGAGGCTAATAGCTGGCTTTGTTGTGCTCTGACAGAATAGAGAAGGAGAGAGTAAATAGCTGTGGAAGGGTGACTACTTAAGCTGCCACTACAGTTTGTGAAATTACTCTGAAGGTAGGTCAAGTGGGCTCTTCACTCAAGTGGACTCTTTGGATCATACGTCATCTTAGGACTGATCCTTGCAAGTTCAGTGATACCATTAAGGCTGAGGGGCAGTGCCTACTAGGTGAATACAGTTATGTTACAATTAGTAGTACTATGGGTACTATTCTGCACATTAAAAAGTGATTAGGGTGCTCCTTTCTTTATCAGGATCTTCCATGAAAAAGTGATGTGGGCCCATCATTAAGTGATGGAAATAGAAATGCATTTATTTGATGAACTAGGGACAATTCCTTTTCCCATGGATTGGTAAGTGTGAGAGAAGTGTGTGCTTGTAATATATAATACAAATATGATATACTGAAAATGTAAATTTTCTAAAAATTATTTCACATGAGTAACCAAATTCTGTGTTTGCAAACTGCTGAGTGCTTTATTTCACAACCAAGAAATCTTTGTATGCATGTAAATGTAATCTAAAAAGGAAAAGAAACATAAAGCTATAGCACCCAGAGAGACTTTGACAAATTAAGTGAACCACATCTTTATCATTAAAGATTTCAGAACTGTTGAAAGCAATGCATAAGTAAGTATTTTTCCAGTCAATACAGATTTTGAAGTTTTTTAAATTTTAAAACTTGAGAAACAGATTTTAAACTGCTCAGTTCTGTAGTTATTGTGTTCTGTTCTTAAGGCCAGAATTCTGTAATTTCTGACAAGGGAATTGGATTTACTTCTGCTTAGCAGTTTGGTGTAACAAAGGCTTTAAAAAAAACCTTCAGTGAAGGAAGTTCAGATATTGATCACTAAAATAAAGTAAAAATTGAGGAAAATATGTGTGGACAAGGTGAGTAAATGCTACTTTTTTATAGCTCATAGTGGGTGAGAGACCGTAGGAAGCAGCATAGGCTGTGATAGTTTCTGCTACCACTGCTAACTAGATCTGTGAATCTTGAAGCATCTGATTTATACATGTAGCATGTTTTAGATTAAACAGTACAAAACACTTGGCATTAGGAAGCATTTCTTTACTGAGAGAGTGGTCGAGTGCTGGAACAGGCTTCCTAGAGAGGTTCTTGCCCCAAGCCTGCCTGTGTTTGAGAGGTGTTTGGACAACGCCCTTAGTAACATACTGTAACTTTTGGTCAGCCCTGAAGTGGTTTGGCTGTTGGACTGGATGATCCTTGTAGGCTCTTTCCAGCTGAAATATTCTATTCTAAAAAACTTCTTGAGCAGTGGACTGTTATTTTGATAAATTTTGATGGAGTTTATGGAACTATGTGAAGGAAGTGATTCTGTGAGGCATAGCTAAATACATTTTAACTTTATCCTCTTTACTGATACTTTTTTTCTCACCCTCGGGAAACTGCTCTTGTTATATGGAAAAAATTATCCCAGCATTTCCAGTGTTATTGCCATGGCTCCTATTAATTTTTTTCCCTTAGGCATCTGTGCTGTTGCAGCTGTTTTTGAGGGTCTACACCAGAACGGGCAGGTGCAGAATGCATTCATTCAAGATCTGTCTGTAGAATAATGCTTTCTGCACAGATGTACCTAGATGTCCTTGCTATAGGTATTTGATATGCATGTTTCTCAAGAAAAAAAGTTTTGTTTTTTCTTCTCCTCCCTCATAATCAAAATAAAAAAAAGAAATTCCTTTTCTTTTTGCATTCTTTATCTGAAAGGCTTAATAGGCATAGAAAAAATACACTCACCAGGTTCAGTTAAAATATGTCTCTTTCTCTCAATACTTTGATAAGGAGAAAGAAAAAGAAGTTTCAGATATTTCTGGTTTCTGAGTTTGTGAGCCTTCCTGAGACAGAACAGTCTACTACCAAAGAGAATGTTTTTCTCAGGAAGAAGGGAAAAAATACACTCTGTATTGCTCAGCATGTGCAGAAAGTGCCATTGCAAATTTAAGAGTACCTAAAGTTCTAGAAATACATTCAGTCTTGTTTCTATTTGGCATTACCGTTTCTTATAGTTGTGGATATAGGTACTGTGTACTTATATTTAAAGGAGTACTTTGATTGTTATCCCCCTGAAGTGAAAATGAACAAATGAAATTGAGCAGCATATTGAGGTGTTAGGTGATTTAGTGGCTGAATAACACTCTTTTTTTTTTCCTTTTTTTTTTCCTGTTGTCACTTTTTCTTTAAAGTTCTTTTTGAAATTGGCTGCATTGCTTGAACAGCTTGTGAAGGTCTTATGTTACTATTTTGGTTGGCTGTTTATGATTTGGACAATCAGGCATGCTGCAAACTTTGCTGAAGACATTGTTTATTAGTAGGAAAGTTTGTGAAGGGTTGAACTGAGGGTGTTGCAAGTTGTACTAGTTCAAAACCATGAGTTCATTGCATGAACTGACCTGAATTACAGTGTTAAGCTTGGGGGTCTCTACCATTGCAGTCCTTTCAGGGATACTGCTTCTGTAGAAATGTTCTTAACTCATTAAAGATTCTTTATCTTTAGATTCTTTAAGAACCTGTAGATTCTCTTTACAGATTCTTACCTCCTTTTTATGCTGTTCCCATGGTGGCTGCTTTTTGCAGCTGCTGGAGGTATCAGGATAGACTAAGCTTCACAGTACCAGGCCACTCTTTATGTATATGGGAGAATATACTTAAAAAGGAACACAAGAAGAGTAGGAACTATCTAAATAACTCAAAGAACCTTATCTCAGTATAAACATGAATAAAATTCCTTAATTCTAATCTACAGTGACAAGCACTAACATACCAATTGTAAGGTCACTGTGTAGTCATCATGCAGAGGAATTAAAATTGTTTGGAATTCTAATGGTGAGTATGGGAGGCCTGTTCCAAAATCTTATGTACTGTTTCTTTCATATAAGTCTAATTTTGGGGTTTTATTGCTGTTCATTTTGGGATAATCCAATTCTAGTTACCAGTAATTAATGGTGTATCTAGGTAAGTATAATTAAAGAGGAATAGGAGGCAGTTTTCATTTTGGCAATTCCAATATTCCAGAACTTGTTTTACTGTTTTTTAAAGCAGTTTGTAGTGATTGTTGTCAACTACGGACTTGGGTTCACTGATTTTCCTGGGTTTCGTAATACTTCCAATTTATATTTGCATGATTTTGGTTAAAGTAGGATACAGTTTCACTGAGTATAATTGTATGCATTAAAATTACGCTTCTGAATGGGCTAGAGAAGTTCAGAAGGATTAGTGTGTGCAGAATTCAGGTGTATTCACAAGTACTGATATTAAAGCTAGTGCCTACTTTGGCTAGATTAAATAAAACAGCTGTGTCCAATGTTCTTTTCAAGATATTTTTTTGTTCACATTGTTTTCATTTGTTCTGAACTGTGAACTTGGCAATACCTAAGTTTGGGATATGGTTTATTTTCATTGCTGAAGTCTTAATTGGACCATTTAGAACACCTGTATTAACAAAATATTAATACACTTTTCAACACTATTCAGTAGCACAAAAATAATGTGATTTAGATCTAAATGAGAGTAGTTAATGGTGACCCTTGAAGAGGCTCTACTAGTTATTAAAAATAATCAGCTATAAGGGATGTAAACTGGTTATTTAATCCTTCCTTTTGCTTTAGGGTAGGATCAAAGGCCTTACTAGAAATTGTAGCTATCTGACATGTTCTTGAATACAGTGGAGATTTCACATCATGTCTCCCACCTTTAACAGTGAAAGATGGTGAAACAATGGAATAAAGTTCAACTTCTGTGCCTGTAGTGCAGAAGATTCAATTTATTGTTAAACCTGTTCCTGCTTGCTCTGTCTACATTGAGGTCATCTGCAATTTGTAGCCGTATTTCCCTTATAGAAACAGTCTATATTCTTCTGGTTATTTCTGTTTTCACTGAGCTCCAGTGGCTCCATGTCTGTCTTAGATTGCAAGAAACTGGAGTTTCCAAAACATTATTGCTTGAATTGAGTATTTATCAGTGTTATGAAGACCAGTTAGTCCAAGGTGGCATTTTTGTTTGTGTATTCCAGTATGCTTTTTCCTCAAAGGTAAAAGACTTCTGACTTGCCTTGAATTTGTGGTAAGCTGTGATGTCTAGGACTATTTTTGACATAACTGCTATATATCCAGCTCCATGTAGCCATGCTGCATTTTTGCTGTTAAGTTTAATGCCTTCCAAAGTTTATTAGCTCTTTCTTGTCCTTTTTCAATGGCATCCTGTTTTCAGAACATTTTTCTAGTGTGTCAAGACAATTTTTAAAATTTATTTATTTTAATTTTTTTTTGAATGATGAAATGTTGGTAACTATTCTGAGAATGGTTTCTGGTCAGTCCCGATTCTTTAGAATTGTTAATTTAAGTCTGTTCATCTGTGTATGATTCTCAGCTGGCTGAAGTGTGGTTATGGTACTGGGACTGCATTCCATAACAAAATTAGTATTTATTCCTAGATGTGTCCTATGTATGGATTAGTTCTCTTTACCTAACTTGGCCATGGCAGATTCTTAGAAATACTTCCTGATGGCTCTGAAATCTCATAGCCATTCTTGTAAGTAAAGTCTTAAGGTTTCTGGGTTGAACTGGCAAGTTAGTATCTGGTAGACCTTTGTGATTTAAAGGTATTTCTCTTCCTGATGCCTGTTACATGTATATATAATGTACATGTGGTTATTTTTTGATTCATGATATTGGAGTATATGAGCCACAGTTTGCTCAAATCCAAAATGGATAACAAAATGAAATGTAAACTGACTTCAGTGTTAGTGCTGACTAAGTCTTGTGTATTAGGAGGGGAGAAGACTGATCTGACTCTTGATTAAAAATGTTAAAACGTATGTGCATTGGTATCTGATTTGCATATTTCACATTTTTTTAAGTACCTAAGATTATTTTTATCTCTTCTTTTTTTTTTTTATAGAAATCTTTTGGACAGAGATACATTTTCTAAATCTGATCCAAGTGAGTATATAGTATTTTGTTGTTTCTTCTTATTACGTATTCTAAATGTGCAAGCGTGGAATAAAATTAGATGGGTGATTTTCTTCAGTGTCAGTGTCTTACATTGTCTTTCTGACAATTACTTAGAATAATTAAGTTATACTTGAAGAAGTTACACTTATAATTAATGTTATGAGAACTGGAATTTAAAAGACTGCTTTTAATACTGCTTTCCTGAGCTAAATAATCCCTTATTTAGTATTTAACCTAAAGTTCCCTAAACTTAATAAATTCTGGAAAGTTGAGTTGTTGTTTCTTTTTTAGTATCTGTTGTTTTTGATCTTTTTCAAAGCTATTAGGCAAAATACTAAATAAATTAGAAGCATTTGTGGCTGCTAGTATCTGCCGTCCACTAATTTTAGAGTTAAATGCTGAAAAGCAAAATGAAGTTAATTAATTTCTGGGAAACACCATCTTTCCTGATCAAAAATGGTATAATGGTTTTTGAATTTATCTTTTCAGAATTGTAAGCTAGTGACACACACTTTCTTCATAAGCTGTATTAAGACTGGATCCCCCAAAACGCTCATGTCTATGAATTTATGATGGGACTTTTGATTTAAAATCCATAACTATTTTCCTGTATTAAAGTTTTCATAAAAACTTTATGAAAACTTTATGAAAACTTTATGAAAACTTTAATCAAGGAACTGAGATCACAAAAAATTTATTTTCTGATAATGTTACTCAAATGAGTTTTGAACTGTTAATAGGCTGCTCCACAGGTTGTGGTGTCATCTTGTCTCCACTTCAACTCTCCATTTGCTTTTATCCATAGGTTCAATTTCTTTATTTAAGCTTGGGCCTTTCTTCCTTAGGATACCACATACTGTGCTTACTGGCATTGTAAATAACCCAAGACATATATACTTGTATGAAGTCTCTGGACATCCTGATATTTGAATCCTGAGTCATGTAGCAGTATGAAATGTCTGAGTAGTTTTGTTAGAGTATATGTTTCCATTCTGCATCAAAAATTTCTTGAGAGAGATTCCACAATACACTTTTGAAGGGAAAAGCTTCTACTTTCTGGGGAAAAGCTACAAGAAGTTAGCAGTACCTTTGTTTCTAACGTGTACAACTTTTTCTTTTTTTTAAAAAAAAAGCAACCCCCGGTGACATAGGCAATATCATGCCTCTGGTGTAGGGACACCACACAGAAAGAAAATCGAGTGTTTTGCATGTTAATAAAAAATTTTAGCTGGCTTTAAAAAATAGTAAGAGTTAGTTGGGGGTTGGATTGGATGATCTTCAAAGACACCTAACAATTCTGTGATTCTGTTAAAAAAGATCCTCAGTTAAACTGTTTTGAAGAATGCTCAGTGACCTATTGCCCATAATGAATTCAGTGATCTCTCATATTGGCAAAAGGGTTATGGTGTCTATAGTTCTTAAGCTCAAATATTATTAAGGACAAGTGCTTCAAGTTTTTATCAGATAGGGCACTGTATTAGGCATAAATTGCAGGGTTTGAGTAGCAGGGGACTGCAGTGTGAGCTGTGTAGGAGAAGACCATGAACCACCCTGTGACAGTCACAGCTAGTTCCAGTCAGCTCTGAAAACCATGTGAGAAGCACTTGCCTGCCAGAACTTGTGCCAGCCAGGGGAGCACACGGTGCTCAAACAGATCACAGTAAACATGTGTCAGCAGCTGTGAGCTAGAGACAAAGCTGCTGAAGATACTGCTGGAGCCACATGGGTGCAGATATCAGCTGGAGGTGGCTTCATGAGAGGAGATGCTCCACACAAAGGGCAGTACCTCCAAAGGCTCTGTAGCCTGTGCACAGCCCAAGAACTTGCAGGTGTGTGAACCAAAGTGATGCTGGCTGGTGGGTGACCCCTTCTGGGAAAAACATGGAAATAAAGTGGCACGAAAACCTAAAGAAATCTTAATATCTATTTGAAAAGGTTTCTGAGAAGTAAACTGGTCGTATTTTTAAATGGATTCTGAGTATATAGAAATATTTTTGAAGTATCATAAACTTATCAATTTGCGACATACCACGTTTTCAGTTAATGTAAATAGCTTATTAAAAGCACTCAAATTGCTGTGCTTTAGAGGTCTGGTCTCCAGTTGTGAATACCCATTTATGCTGCCAATCAGACCTCTCTGTCACAGGTTAGCAGTATAAAACAATGGAGTAATACATCCTTGGTGAAGAGAGAAGGGGCAAATGAAGTACTCGTACTGTATATACACTCTAGAAATACTTGTCAGAGCAGCTTTGATTTTGGGTCCTCTCCGAACAGTGTACATCCCGTTTTAGTACTCTGCAGGTTTTTTTAATAGCCGGTTTAGTTTGCTTCAGTTGGGCACAGAGATATGGCCCTTCTGTAAAAGGGATGAGTAGTATAAAAGGTTCTTGTTCTCCTGTGTTTGGAAGTACAGCAGAACAACTTTCCTCCATTATTCACTTGGAAAAAGGCCATTCTTTGGCTGGTCTGTATAGAGTATGTTTTTTCTGTAGCTAAAAGGGTGTCAAAATCAACATCCTGCCGCTGTGATGAGATGCACTTTAACAGCCACTGAATTTGCAGCCATTAGATCTCATACAAGATAGAACCATGTAGAGTCATTCTGTATGCTAAGGTCTCATTACTTTTGACTAGGCCAGTTCTGATGTTCTTTTCATACTCCAATGCATTTATCTAAGTAATTCTATCTAAGGTAATGAAAATCTAAATTTATCTTCTTGGTCTTTTTTCTGGGAGGGACACATGAATGTAACTGACTTCCATGTCAATATAAATAGTCTTCTCCTGAAATTAAAAAGGAATTTGTGATTTTCCTGGTTCTCTTAGGAGATATGCTTGGCCTTTTTTTGGTACTGTAACTGCTACTCAGTATTCCAATTCTGACCACTTCCCTGCAATCTGGAATATTCATTCCAAGAGGAATCTGTCACTTTGCCTCCCCAGAGGCCAGTGACAGAAATAACTGTAGAGATAGTAGATATAGATGGGACAGGCTTGGATAGCCATTGTTTATCAAGTATTTTAAACAATACTGAAGCCTCTTACTGATAGTGGTTTCTGCTCAGTGGAGTCAAAGCAAGTCGTATATATGGATTTACTGTAGCATTTGGAGCATTCTGCTCTCCCAGCTTGGAGATAATTTTTCTAGGAATATTTTTTTAAATCTATGGGTTTTGCTGGTTTGCTCTTTTTCTTGTAGAAAGCTGAGCTAAAGCAATGCTTCCTTGATGAGGTAGGAATAAGACCTGCAGAGGAGATACAGCTTAATGATTTTGGCATGTTTCTTCTGTTTAATGATGGGCAGAATTGTTTTCTTCCCCTGCTCTGACAACTCAAGCTGAGCCCTGCAGAGCTGTGCTGACAGCAGCGCAGTCGGATGAAGTGTCCTGTGGAGCCCTGTAGCTCTTGAGTATTGATCATCAAAAGAGTCCAGGATGAATGAAAACATAAATTTTTTTCCCTGGGGAATCTCCCCATGGAGAACAGCAACAATGTAAGAAGAATCTCTTGGCAGTTGGGACAAAGGGACCTTAGGGCTCCTCTGCCTGGAAGGTATAAAAGCTGGTTAGTGAAGAGTGTTGAGGAGTCCTACTAGAGCTGGTACCATGAAAAGATTTAAGTAGCATGGGGAAAAGGTCAATTTCATTGTGGGCAAGTCTTCCTTGAAATGGAATGTGATGTTGTTTTTGTGTTTGGGAAAACTGAAATGGGCAATACTGATGTAAAAGTAGTTGCCAGACTAAAGGATAAGCATATATGCATTGAAAGGGAAAGGACCAGAGCAGGTAAGGGAGTCCCAGTCTATCTGGGAAAATAGGAAGGTGCAGGCTATAATAATCAATAATATTTTGGGAACTACATCATTGGGTATCTACAACAGAGTAATGAGTGTTGACATTTCCTCCTTCTTCTTCATTGCAGGATTTAATTAAATTTACCTTGAATATGACATTGTGGTATCAGTGTACAGAGTTAAAAACTACTAAATATTAGAATTGCTGACTATAGATGTAGCTGTATCTTCTCTTGGAACAACTCATATGGCAAAGCCTTCCTAAAGGGTTTCTCAGTTACTCTTCATCAGTGTGCTGCTGTGGACTTTCTTGTTGCTCCCTCAGTTTTTGAGATTATGAGAGAAAAAATATTTTTTCTGCTCTGTCTTAGAATGTGATATGATGGTTTTTGAAATATTATTTATCCCCTTTTGTTCCTTCTTCTCCTTCATGACAATGTTGTTAACTGTTTTCTGCTAATAAAATGGGTTGCTTTATGGAACCTTTAATCTCTGGTTTGAGTATTTCAAGTGCTTTAGATCAGCTTTACCATATTTATCTGCGTTTCTCTAGTTGGATATGAATTTGATGAAGTTTTGAAGTTATTATTGCAATTAGTGTATTAGGATCTTTACAGATCTCTCTCCAAGAGCCATTTGAGATAGAGAATCTTAACATAGATGGAGACCAGTATCATGGCTGGTTTCCTAAAATTTATGGGGTGCATTTTAGAGGAAAGATAGAAGAATTTTAATAATTGTTCTAAATTTACAAGGTATTTATCAGAAAGACTGGAATATGTCTGTTCTACAGCTTTCATTAGGGCTGGCTTTTTTTTGAAATGTCGGTTTGAGATACACACATGTATGCATCCTTGTCAGACTTGCACCTTTTACTTACAATAAAATGTTGTATGAGGTGATTGCTTATTAGTCTATATTTTTATTATATTTAAAATATCAGCCACATCTTCAGACTAGAGGGGGAGACCTTACTGCAGTCTGCAGCTTCCGCTGATCTCTTCTCTGTGGTGACCAGCAACAGGACGCAAAGGAATGGCATGAAGTTGTGTCAGGGGAGGTTTGGTTGGATATTAGAAAAAAGGTTTTTCCCCAGAGTGTGTTTGGGCACTGGAACAGTCTCCCCAGGGCAGTGGTCACAGCCCCAGCCTGACAGAGTTCTAGAAGTGTTTGAACAATGCTCTTGGGCACAGGGTGTGACTCTTGGGATGTCCTGTGCCAGGCCAGGAGTTTAACTTTGATGATCCTGATGGATCCCTTCCAGCACAGGATATTCTATGATTCTACATTTCCAATTGTTAGAAGTTCAGTAACCTACAGGACTTTCTTTAGCAGATTTCATAGTTTCTGTTTCATTCTGTTTTCTCATATTTTCCCATTTCACTTCGATCTTCATGTAATGCACTCCAGCAGCCTACTTCAGAGTGTTTTTTGAAAATAGGCTTTTTGGTTTGGATTCTCTCTTCTGTAATCAGTAAGCAAAGGTAGGCACATGATTGCCAAGAGTTTGTTTAGAGTAAATGGAGAAAGACAGACATCTCCTAAAAATATTTTTAATTTTTTTTTTTTTTGTGAAAGCTTTTTTCATCTACAAGACATCCTACTTAAAAAATAAAAGTGTTAACTTTTAGCTTCTGTGTGAGCTAAAATATTGAAATAGCTTTTTTGGTTTTTCTTCTCATTTGCTACTGCCTAAGGGGATTTTTTTTTTTGTGTGTGTGTGTGTAGCAAATGCATTTCAAGTAAGAAGCAAATGTAGTTAGAAGGTTGACTTCATTTCTGCTTTCGTCTGTTGATGATTCAAACTTCACTGAGAACAAAATCAAACCTCTAGCTTTGTTGTTCAAGGCTGCAACCTAAAACAGTATTATTTTTAGCATTTTTTGAAAAATAATGATTGATACAGGAAAAACATTTGTTGAGGAAAAACATGTTGAAATATCTGTATTTCTGTTGTTTAGAAAGGGTTTGAAGAGGAGTTTCAGGTAAAAATTGCTTTATTGTAGTTACCTGCAACTAGTTCAAGACTGTAGAAAATATGTTTATAGTGCTTCTTCAGAGCAAATGATCTGTACTTAAAACAGTGTTTAAAAGACCTGATTATAATCACTGCACCCCTGTCACCAGTCCTTGTGATGACAGCTGCAGCCTAATGTGTAATGGGTGCTGTTCTGTAAATAGAGATCTGAGTGGCACCTGTGGGATTGTTCTGCTTGGTCTTTCAAAATCAGGTCAGGTCAACAAATTTAATTGATTCCGTTTTTTATCAGGCTTTAGGTTAAAAAATAAAGTACAAATATGTGAGATGCTTAAATATATATAAATAATTTGGAGTAAAATTAAGGAAGAAAACCTGAGAAGTCTTTTTTTCTCCCTTTTTCTGGTTCTGTTTCCCCTTACTTCTTTTCAGTAGGGTCCTCATTTGTTTTTTTACTTTTATTTTCTTCTCTCTTGAAGGAAGTATATTGTAGGGTAATTGTGCATTAGATTATCTAGAATAGTCTGACCAGCCACATTTAAAGAAGACCTGCTTTTATCCAATTTTGCCTTTAAAGGTTGTCAAGTGCTTTGCTGGAAGCTTAAGTGCTGCCTCCCATTTTAGAAGCACTCCATTTATTAACTGATTTCTGCTACAAGTACACTACATGGTCACCAGTCTGGTTAGGCTTGCTGACAGTTGAAGGAAAATGTGACTATTTGATTGTCTTAGTTACTAATTTCCACAGCACAAAAGACTACAAAATTAGTTCACTTAATTTAAGGATACATTAAAGTTTAGAAATAATGAATTTTTTTTTTCTTTTCACAGTCTGTGTTTTGTACACACAAGCAATTGGAAACAAAGAATGGAGAGAGGTAAGATGCATATTCATAGATGCATAAACCTTTTGGGTATATTTAAGGCTGGTCATTTGTCCTAGCCGGAGAGGGCATGTCATAGCCTCTTGAATGCCATGCTAGGCTTATGGGGGTCCTATGCACTAGCAAACTCTTAAAATATAGTCACACTGATCTCAATCTCCATATCTGTATCACACATTTCCTTCAAAAAACACAAAATGGAGAAAATACAGGAGTTTCCCATTTTACCATCTCCCTCAGATAAATTAAACCAGACTTAGCTGTCAATTTGGATAAGGTGTGTGGCTCTCAAGAGAGGAAGACATTTAAACAGGACTGAGCTGTGGTGATGGTCAGTGTCAGCAAAAGTAGCCTGTAATTTTGGTAAAGATCTAACTTTGCTGTGTAGTGTTTCAGAGAAGTTAGATGCTGCTGAATAGAGTGTGCACTATTGTAGGCAACAAGGGAGGGAGGATATTATGCATAGGTTGGATTTTATCTTCTTATCTGTGAGTGTAAACACTCTGGAGAGATAGTCTTAAGAAACTAAATCAAGTACCTCAGGATTGGACACCTGCAGAAGATCAACATTTATAGCCTGGAACTCTGTTCCAGTACTTAGTCATCTAATTTTTCTCCTCTAATGTTACTCTTTGAAAGAACAGGTAGCGTTGGGGAAAGGATGGTCATCTTTCTACTGATAAAATACACTATTCACCTGCCTTCAGAGAGGACTGGTGGAACTTCTTCACTACAGGTGCTTCACTGTGTAGCCATGGGCTTTAAGAATAGAGCCAAGAGTGGAGTGTATTATCTTACTGTTTTTCCCTGTAAAAGAGAGGAGGTCTGATGATGTTGTTTTCAGAACTGATATTTTATGTGATTATACTGTGTAAAGTTTCCAGTAGGAGATGACCAGGGACACAGAAAACAGACTTCTTCTATTTGGTGTCCTTGCCAGTTGGCCAGAGAATTGTATTTTCTGCTTTGCTAGAACATGGTGAGTGTGAGATTCAGTCTTGTCAAGAAGAGAGAACTGGATTTGTCTCATGCTTGGGGAAAAGCTCATATAACTCTGCAATACATGAAACAGTGTACCTATTTAATTTGTAGTTTTTAGCTAAATTGCTGCTCTGTGTTCTTAAGTGGGTACTAGACATCCTCTCAGCGTACCCTGCTGGATCACATTCCTCTGAAGATTTGTGTGAAGAAATGTCAGTTTAGGGAGTCATAATGGGAATTCCCTAGGCATGGTTAAATTAGGAGATGTAGTGGACATACACAGGGTTCTAAATGTCTGGATAGCAAACTGTGAAAGCAGCAGATTCTTGAGTCATACAGGTGCCTAGGTGGCTTGGTACTGTTTGGTTGTCAAGCTTAGATCATCACTCAAGCATTTGGGTCCTCTTCTGGTCCACTGTTAAAATGATTTTGTCAAAATTTTGGCTTTTATTAGTGTCTGAGGTTCATGTGTAACTTTGTGTAATTTTCATACTTCTCTTGTGTAGCTGTTAAAACAATTATTTACCTTTTTAATTTTATAATTGTCCTGATGGTAGGATTATAATATAATCTTACCTAGATTGTATTATAATGTATTTATATTACATAAATACATATAATATTATGTACTAGAAGTACATATAATTAAAGTGGAAATTTAGGAGCTACAGACATTAAAATAGACATGCAGGCTTTTGGCATTGCAGTTGCTAGAAAATCTGAGGGTTTTGGTTTAAATCATAATTACTTCCATCTTGTCTGTTGGGATGTTCAGGTATAAATATTTGCAACTCAGTTTTCTGTATACAGTTAGTGGAAAAAAATAACATCCTGAGGGCAGTTTACCAGACCTAATTTAGATGTCTGCATTAGATCAGATGAGTCATTCTATATAAATGCCTCTAAGAGATGACCAAAAGCCTAAACTTTTGACTATGTCAGATGTAGGGTTCAGTGAGTAGAATCCATTCCTAGTATCTCTTAAAACAGTCAAAATTTAAGGTTGGCATTGTGGAGGGGCTTAATCAGGATTGTGTTTTATATGTTCTGGCATATTATATTTATAGCAGTAAAAAAATTAAGGTGGTAGGTAGAAGATTAGTATCTTTAAATAGTTATGTTGATTCTGTTACTGTCCCAAGTGGTATTTCAGAAGGTTTTTGCTTCTTGACCATGTTGAAATTTTAGCTTTACTCAATTGTTAGTGGGGAAAGTAGGTCATGTGGAGAACTAATTAATCAGTAGCTATGTTATTAGTCATAATTAATCAGTAGCTGTGTTCTTAGTCATAAGTGACTGGATTATAGAAGTAATCTCTTCTGCTTAAAAGTGCTATAGGTAATTCAGAAAATGTATTTCAAAAGGTGCTTAATTTAGCTGAAAAGTGTAGACTAGTGTTTTTTATAGAACTGCAATTTAATGTCACAAGTAAGGTAAATTCTATTAGTAATTAGTCAGTTAAGTAATTAGTTACAGTAGTTTATTCATAGAACCTTTTAAGTTGGAAAAGGCCTCTAAGGTCATTCAGTCCAAACATATGTGAAGGAATCATTTGTGTAGCCCATGTAAAAAAAGTAAACAGACAAAAAACCTGAAGGTTCAACTAAAACCCAAACCAGTAATTTAAAATAATTTAAAGAAAAGTTAATAGTGCCACTGAATTCAGTCTCTTGAGTTTTGTAACAATCTAAGTATAATTTGTGAGAGATAAAGGTGACAGTGTAAAGGGCATTCAGTTAGGCCTTTTCTGGTCTCAGTGTGATTTCATCATCAGCACATTGCATATTTATCTTTGGTTACTGATACAATTCTGTAATGCATTGTAAATCAAGTCTGACAGATTTCCCAAGGGTAACATGATTGTAGTATAAAATGAAATATTGTTTATTGAAAAAAAGCCAAATTGAAGAGATAAAATGTACTTTAAAATGTGTGATGTTTTATTATATTAAAAAATTAAAACTGACGCTTAGCTGCCATTTTATAACTTCTTTTTCTCTTGAAGTAACTTTTCATTGGGATTCTTTCTAATGGAGCTATGCAATTTGAACCCATCATATATGAAATATGACAATCATGGAGTAATTTCAGAGAAAGGAACCTGTGTGTTATTTAGCCTCCTATTCATCTGCTGTCTCTGGTTTATCCTCCTGATCCATGAAAAGCCATCTCCAAAGTCAGGCCAGGTTGCTCTGGGCCTTCCCCAGCTAAGGTTTGAATTTTTTAAAAATTAAAATATTTTCAGCTTGACAAGGACTGAGGCACCTCCTATAAACATCAAGAAGGAAAAGGCATTTTGCTAAAAGCTCAGAGAGAGGAGACATGAAGAGAGAGCTGAACTGAGGCGAAATAGATGGATAGTGCAAAAATTTTACATTTGCAGTGGAATGACTGTGTTCCCTAATATTTAAAGCTGTCTGAAATAAACAATATATGCAGGCTTTTGCTTGCTTTTGTGTTTGGTTGGGGGTTTTTTGGTGCACTTTTTTCAGGAAACACTGAATTTTTTTGCTGATTCAAATTTTTGTGGGTTATTATTGGCTTTGAGAGCTGATGCTGATGAAGCTTAGGTCATACAATACAAGGTATATACCACTCTGTATTGAAATACGAAATCTGCTGACACTCTGTCTTCATCCACACTTAATTAATCTATTCATGTGAACAGTCATTTTCTTTCATGGCCTCTGTTTAAGAGAAGTTTTTACAGGCTGTCATATATCACATACTCCTGGTATTGGCAGTCTAATTATACTTCCTTGTAACATGTAGCTTAAACTTACACTTTTCTTTTACAGTTTGGAAGAACAGAAGTCATTGATAATACTTTAAATCCAGATTTTGTAAGAAAATTTATAATGGACTACTTCTTTGAAGAAAGAGAGAATCTGCGATTTGATTTGTAAGTTAACAACTTTGACTCTAATATTGCAGCCTCTGTAAGCATGTAAAGTTTTGTCCAGCATAAAATTAACTTGAAGTGAGATGGTATCTGTTGACATAGGATAAATTAATGTAATAAATATGATTGATTTATCATTGCTTCCTCAGAAATAAAAGTGTAGCGTAATAATGACCGAGTTTTAAGAAATTGGCAGATGTTAACTAATCAAAGTACGATTATGCTTACAATTATTACTTTCAGAAAATAGAAAGGAAAAGATGTCAAAACATTAAAATATTCTTGCAGCATAACCAGCAAAACAGGTACAGATATACTGTCCAGAAATAAAATACTGTACAAGTAGTAGAGAGCCAAAATTTTCTTTACTATGGATCTAATTATACTAAATTTTAAGATTGTAAAACAACAGCAGTTGTTCTAGATGTAGATGGCTTTTGACATTATTCCACATGTGCTCATTTCATTCTACTGGTGGAATTGTTTTCACTTTCACTTTATTCCTTGGAAAGTAGAATTTAGAGTCCAGTCACCAGGTCATGTCACCATTGCATGTCATCTCTTACATTTCAGTCCTTTCTAATTATTTCAATCTTTCTGATAATCAAGGTTGTCTTATTTTTTTTTTATTTAATCCTCTTTTTTTATTAGCAGTTCTTTCTTAACCTTGCCCTAGGAGAGACTATGAATAACCCTCATAGATAATTAAGGTTTTGCTGCAGTTTAGCATTGCACTATGCATTGTGGCTATGAATTTTCTTTGTATATCCTTTTTTAGTTGAAGAACCCTTTTCCTATTTCTTTTCACTTCCTTTGTAAGATGTACTAGACCACCTATTTCAAGGAATGAAAGGAAATACTTAAAGCCAGGGAGATTACAGGGTGCTTTGAGGTGGCTAGGTACAAATTCTTTGACTTTCACAATGGAAGCCTGATGCAGACTTAATTTGTAGTTTTAAAAGTTGGGTTTAATGTCATTCAATCTGTGGAATATCACTGTTGTGGGTTATTTAAAATAACCTTTAAGTCAAAACTAAGCAATTTGTGAAATAAAGGATTCTTCTCCAAATATAAAGCATTGCTGAAATAGCCACACAGTGGGGGCTGTGTGAAATCTGTATCTGTTTGCCTTCTGCTTCTCATAGGATGCATGTAGGTTATGGAGAGGGGGCAGTGCAATAGAAATGAAGAATGATAGAAATGAACTGAAAAAGAGAAGGCCAAGCTCAGTCCACAGAAAGAAAGGGGACTCTGTAAAGACCTTTTGGATAAGTGCTATCTGAAAAGGACTTGGACCTGGAAAACACTCTCCTGTTTAATTCTTTATGTAGTCTGAGAAATGGACTCCTATCTCTTTATGGAAAGCTGTAAATATCACACATGCTCTATACTTATCTGAAAGACCTGACTGCTTTCTGCTGCTGTCCTGGGTTGCCTGGACACAAGTCTGTTCTGAACTCAAAGCTGAATAGCTGTTGCTGTCTCTGCCTGCAAGTCACCATATAGCCATACTGTGAGAATTTACTGTAGAGCCCTGTAACAATGATCGATGAAAAATTAAATATCTTTGAACTCTGAGTTAGAAATGTGGATCTCATATAGCCACTCATGGAATAAATCCCATTTCTGAAACTTTAGAAAGTTTCCTGTATTCAGTTCCTTCCAAAATTGTGCAAAATTGGCCAAAGTATTTTTCAAGTAAATTCCTTGTATGATTCATATATTTTGCAGGGGGAAAAATCGAGTGGCAAGTAAATCTCTGATATTTGGTGCTTAAATAAATGATCATTACCCCCACCCTAAAATGTATAGCCACCAATGTTCAGGCCCTTTTCTGCTCACAGCTGGTACTTACTGAGTGATTTTGCCAGTGAAGTTGTTCTTTGTTTTCTGTAGCCATACCTCAGGTCAAATTATAAGTTGTGTTTCTTTGTTCAGTTTCACCAAACAGTTTGCTTGTAATTGGAGGTTTTTAACTTATGTTAATGGTATTTATAGGAATTGCTTTTCTTTATAAATATGTTTCTTAAGCTTTGACTGTACTGTGACACATCCAGCTATGTTATGGTGTTCCTGACTTGTGATCTGGTCCGTGATGCATCCCAGCAAGCAGTTGTAGCAGCACAACCAAAGGGATAGCATTCCATGCAGTGGGAAGGGAAACATGCTGGGGAGCCTGAGACAGGCAGTAACATAACAACTGAAAATGTTTTCACTTTAGTTCCTGGTATTGAATCTGAATGGATTATTTAATAAAAATATTATTTGGATTATCTGATAAAGATGGAAGACTACTAAAGTATAGAGATTAATATTCCTGTATTAATTTCTCACATTATTTCTTTTTAAATCTCTCTTAAATTCAGAGAGTAATTCTTTTGAACTCTTGGCTTGATTATGGAAACTATGACATTATCTTGCTGGAGGAAGACCAAGATTATGATAAACTCAAAAGAACAAGTCAAACTCTTGCTAAAAGCAGCTTAGTTTATTGTCAGTTAGTTCTATTGCTTATTCAAATGACTGAACAAATACCCAAGAAAATAATTTACAAGTTAGTTTGTTTTCTAGGGTTAATTTTTGACTTTTTGTCTGCTTTCTGTCATCTTTCATTATTCAAAAAGGAATATCAGAAGAATTTCTCTTTAAAGCTTGCACTTCTTTGAAAATTATTGAATTTCAAATAACTAATGAACCATAGTCCTATAATATGTGATGACTCAATTTGTCTTCCTTACTGGAAGACTTCCGTTCATGAATCTGTTTGTGTAAATTTCACACATGGCAATAGGTGAAAGAATTGTTTTGATTTTTGTTTCCTTACATAATTGCCCTCAGATATGTCATCTGGCAACTCTAATATAATTTTCCTTTTTTTCCCCTTAGCTATGATGTTGACTCAAAGAGTCCTAACCTATCAAAACATGTAAGTTGTTCCTCACTATTATAATTCCTTGTGCTAAAATGCTTACAGTTCGTAAGTTTTGGACTGTAAGTAGTACCAGATACATAGAGACAAATACAGTGATTGTGCTATGAGTAAAAACACATAATAGTAATGAGCATAATTTTAATGGGACATTTCTCTTGCAAAGGGCATATTTGAGCATGCATGTATATCTATATGTAATATGCTGCAATTTATTGATATGTTTTTGGGTCCTAAAATTAAAGCATGTTTTGATTGTGTCTCAATCAAATTTTGTCTCAATCAAAACATGTCTCGAGAGGAAACCTTTTTATACCCTTGTTGTCTTGAAATGGGAGTGATGAAATAGTAGCATTAAAAATTAGAGGTGCAGGAGTAGAATTCAGAGGCTTCTCAGTGAATCTTTTTAAAAATAAATACAGGAAGGCTTTGGTAAGAGAACCTTTGAGAACCTGGAAGAAAGAAAAAGAGGATAGTAGAAGGAATGCTGTGCATGTGCTTCACAGTGAAAAGATGAAGCTTTTAGCCATTGATCTCCAATTACATCCTCCCTGTAGTGACTGTGTAGTGCCTTAGAATTACATTTGTAAATGTAACCTACTGTTATGTCAAATAGCTGGTAGTGTGTCTGTTTATGATTCATTATTACATAGTTATTACTAAGATGTGGTGTTCAGCAGAATCTGTTCTTCGGTAGGAAACAGCTCAGATAAATGGAAAACCAAATTTCATTGTGTGAAATATGAATTCTGAGGTTTTATGTTACTGCTTTTCAGGATTTTTTGGGACAGATGTTTTGTACGCTGGGAGAAATAGTGGGATCACAGGGAAGCAGACTAGAAAAATCAATTGTGTAAGTATTCTGGAATGTTGGATGAATGTGTTCTGCTGCATGAGGCAAGCAAGAGCCGTGGAGCTTTTTTGCTGTGAGATATCTTTATATATAGAATTGATACATATGGCTTTTAAGAGAGTAAATAGTTACATGCAATAGAAATCTTTATATGGGCTGTGATAATTTTGGACAATTAGCAAATACAAAATTTTTGTCCACCTTGTTACATCTTGCATTAGAAACAGCTTGAGTGTACTAATATAAAAAAATGTTTTTGTTTTAGTTTGCAAACTAGAACATCATAAAACTTTCATTACCTTTTGTTCAAACATTTGAGTTCCTGTAAAGAAAATCTTCACAAAGAAACAGTGAAGAATCAGCGACCAGATTATCAGATTTCTAATACCATCACACAAAATTATTAACATCAGCAAATATTGTGGTCATTGGACAATGTATTTTGTGATTCTCCCCTTAATCCCATTCTGGATATTAAACTTTTAAAAACATGTCTAGGAAATAACATTGAGGACCAGTACAGTAAGTGTCATAATAGAAAAGTTGTGTTAGGTTATGTGATTAAAAAGGTTGTGTGCAAACAAACAAGAAGAGTGTCGCAATGGTAGGTGGGAGAGCCCAGATACCTTGCTATGGCTTCTTTCAGACCCATCCCTGGAGAGTCATCAGCTTGTGGAAACCCATCTCCACACATCCAAAGAATCACAGAGGTACAAGGCACAGGCAGGGGAACTCCAGTATCACAATTAAGAAAACAATCCCTGTCCAGCTCCAGGGCTGTCCCAGGAGAACCAGAGCCCCAGCACTGTGGGATGGCAACATGCAGTTGCTGCTTGTTCTGGACATGTTTTTAGTTCTTGACAGCTGCACAGTCTGGGCACAGAAATGCTATCTTGTCAGTTGGAACAGGAGGTTGGCCCTATTTTGTTTACTTCTACTGAAACAACAGCTCATTGACTTTTCAGTGTCTAGGCCTAGCTCATGCTAGCTGCTACAGTGAGTTGCACTGTCACAACTCCATGGACTGGCGTCGCCTTGCTTTCCAGCCTCCTAGTTTTTGGAGTCAGAACTTTCTCACACACTTTAATGTAAACAAAGCAATGTTTTCCTGTATTTATCTATATAGTTTACATTCCTTTCTGTTGAAAGGACAATTGATGGACACTTTCTAAGACCAGTGGAACTGAAGAGGTTGAACCTCAGTCTCCCAATGTGGTCTCTTCTCTAGAAATCTATATAGGCTGAAAGAAAAATTGAACTTCCTCTTTTCCCGTTTTGACTCTGTGGTGGTCACTGCGTCTCCCTCGTGGTGGTAGCGCGCCCACAGACTGGGTTGACTGATTGTCAATTGATTCTGCTGGAAGCCTGTGGTCACTTGGTTAGAGAAAGTGCTGACTTTAAAGGCATTTACCTGAATCTTACCTGACTTTTTGAAGATCTTCAAATTTGTTTCTGTCCTCAATTAGTAATTTATTCAGCGTTTTACACTTTTTTTTGGGAAAATTCCTGATAGTTATTTTCAACATGTAGATTTAAAGGCATCAATTCAGCAGTTTAGCATTTGGTACAGGTTAAATGAAGTCTGAAATTAGTAACAGATGAAGTTTAAATTTTGAAATTATCTATGAGAAAAGAAAAAATATCAGTGAAGATTCTGTGGAAAAAAGGTCTTACTTCACGGTTGTGTTGACCTGTGTAATATATTTTCTTTTGGGTGAACCATCATTTCTCAGGTCTGGGTTCTGATACTCTCTTGTATGGTTACTAAGTGGACCCAATATGTGGGTAGACACATGTTAATGAGTGTTTGGCTTTTTATCAGTTCTTTGTAGTGTCCCTGTTTTATTTTGTCATTGGTGCTTTTGACAGTGCTGTGACTTGACAGCTGTGCCTGAGTGATTGTCCATTCTGTACTCTCTGAAGTCTGGATATCTGGGTGTCTAGGAGACATTTCTGTTATTCATGACACTATTGCATTGCATTTCAGGGTTGTTTGCTTATAAATGTGTGTTTAATGTCTCTTAATATTCAAACAATGAGAATTGAATTGACAATATTGCATGTCTTCCCTTCTTAGGGATATTTACTGTTTTGAATTTACTGTTCTCTTTATGAAGTCAAGTCTGTGTTCTCATAGCAAGGATGCTGTTTATGATCTGTGAGTTAAGAGAGCTTTATCTTTTGACCATATTTCTGAAGTTGATTAACATTTTCTCTCTTTGGTTCTCTGCCAATGGATGTACAAAGAAGAGCATGCTTGTTTTAATCCCAATCAGCTACCCTACAGAACTATCACTTTTTATACTTAAGCAGTTTCAGAAGCTTGAATTCCATTCTCTAATTGGCATTCAAGTAAGCTCTGATGTTCTTTCAAATTGAAAATTAGAATGCCTTGAAGTTTATTCTTCAGCTCTATCTACTTTAGGCTCTATCTACTTCGTTGTGTCTTACACAACTCAGGACTCTATGCTGCCGTGAGCTGTCCAGCTTCAAGTCAGATTGTGTATCATCAGGGAAAGTTCCCTTAGGAAGTCTGCAATGAAAGGGTAGTCTTGTCTTTCCTCAAAGTTAAACATCTCAAGCCTAGAGGGTCACTATTACTGTGGTCAGGCAGGAAGGCTGAAACACACCTTGCACTAATTTTCATGGCAAGTACAAAAATGAGGGTACACAATTCACGTTTTTCTCTGACTACGTGACAGGCATGCCTTGCAGTTTCATTGGTGTTACAAGCACCAGCAGACTACACCTCTGAGGCGTGAACCTGACAGTATTTCTTCTAGGCAGTTGTGAGATTGTCCCCTGAACCTCCCTCACTGTTTCTGATACCATTAAGGACTCGGAATTTAATGCAGTCTGTCACAGGAAAGTCTTGCTCCTGTTATTGTGGTGTGGTAGCCTGTTATCCCTGTGACAGTGAACATTTTTTGTTCAAGAACTTCAGTGTTGCATTTTATTTTACAGACTGGTGTTTCCCTGTTCTTTTACAATTCTTCTCAGCCTTCTGAAGTGTTTACATACTTGGAGTCAGATTCTCAGAGTTCACACGCACTTTTCATAAACAATTCTATTATTAGGGTAACGACTTTTTTCTGTTGGCAATTTCTCCTGGTAGGAGGAAAAATTGATGGACTGTGACTTTGACCAGTGTGGTTGAAGAAGAGGTTGAACCCTATTATCCAATCTGGTCTCATTCACAAAACTGTATAAAAACTGAAGTGAAAAATTAAATCGGGTTTTTCCCACTTGGACATTCGTGCTGTGTCTGTGTCGTTCTTTGTGTTGGTGGTGTGTCAGACTGGCCAGGTACAGATGTGAACATTGTTTTGAATAATTTCTATTGGAAAATAATTCTAGTAATTCAAAGAAGGTGAAATGGATTATATGACATTTTAACAGTAGTGTTTGTTCTCTTTACGTGTTGGGTTACTTGGTTCATTAACTCCCTTCTCAAGACAAGCTCCATGTGCAAGATTTACTCTGACTTGCCTTGCATGTTCCAGCTGTATTGGTGTGGAAGGATGATGTGCATATACATCTACTTCCAGAAATGGCACGGGTTAATTTTTCTCTCGAGAGGGTGTCACCTGCTCAGGCATTATCCAGAATTAAATCTTTGCTTGTTCTATCTTCCTAGAGAGAAGATGCTAGCCACATTTATAACTCTGAGCAATGTTTTTTTTTTTTCATATCTGCTAAGTGCATTCCTGTAGGGATTCCCTTTGATGAGGAGATAGAGCCATTGCAAAGCTTAATGAGTGTTCTATGCTAGTTATTCACATCTGAGTGCCATTGCCAGCTAATGAGGCTGTACTGGAGCCAGCTGGCCTATTATGTAAAGTTCTTTCTCCTGTCATCTTGCTGTGAACATAACTGATAGAAAAACACCTGAACTGACTTCTATATATATTTATCCTATCTTTTTATTTGTGGGTGTGGCTGTCAGGGCTAGGCTTTGTGAATTCAGGGATAAGTCTGTAAAATTTTGAATGACCTGAAAAATGTTCCATTCTCTGCCTCATTGCAATTCCAGTTTGCAAAATTGGAGGCTCTTTTTCGCCTCTCAGGTTTGAATTTCCATGTAAATTGTCATCTTTTGCACAGGCTCTGTAAAGGTCCTCTTTTCAGTCCTTGTTAAAGCCCAGATACTCTTCAGAGTGTTCTTTTAAACTTCTCTTGGTTCTGCAGATGTGGTGTCTCAATTGTGGTGTCTTCTAAGGAGACAATAATTACTTCTCAAGACTGTATCTTATCTAGACATGCAGGTATTGTTGAAAACCTTTCATTTAATAATGGTTGTCTGTTCTCTTCATGTAACAATGAAATTACCTACTCCTTCAAATACCATCCAAAAAGAGGTGATCACTTAAGAGAAACCTGCAGGTTCTGGACTCTCAAGCCAGTAGGACCAACTGAAATGTAGATTTTCACATTTTATTTTCCTTTCTTCAGTTTTCACTCTCTTCACACTTAGGCTGGCACATTTTCTTTATCTGAGTTTCAGATAACTAGCCCTGAATGGTGGGCTTGACTGCAGTTACACAATACAGGTTACAGATAATATGACTCCCTCTCCCTCCGATACTTGTTATTACCTCACAAACCCTGATCTGTAATTCTTCCCAGAGAAACCCTGATAAAGTTGCCTGAACATAAATTTTCTATTGTAATTTCAGTGCAATAGAACCAATTCCTGGGTGGCTCACTACCAGTTATCCCTTAGAGATAAGGAAGATGGGCAATGGGACTGCATGCTGGATTTAAACAAGTTGAACTCTTGTCTTCAATATAGTATTAGTCAGTATTCCTCTGGCAACTGGAAAGACTGGTCTCTTGTGATGAATCTCTAAGTTTGTTGTGGTTTTTTTTGTACTTGAAATTTCAACCAGTTTGAAACTATTTTATTTTTTTTACGAGGTAGTTAAAGTTTGTTCCATTTATGACCACTTAAGTTTTTGTCAGGGTGCTTACTTTACGTTTAAGGATTTTTTTCTTAATGAATGATTTGTAAGGGAATTTGTAAGAGAACAAACTCTTCAGTGTCTGCAAATGATCCAGTACTATTTTCATGAATGTAGACTTAAGCATACAAAGTTTGTAATTAATAGTATCAAAAACTGTACAAGTCATTTGGTAGAGTTTTTAGTTCCTAAATAATGAGAACGTTTTGTTCTGTAGAGAAATCCTGTGCTAATCATGATGAAGTATTTCACCTCTTTATCAACCATCATGTTAATATTGTCCCTCTTCTACAAGGCCCATGGCCTTCTGTGTTGAGTGTGTCCCCCTCCAAAAGGCTGCTGGCACTGAATACTCTCAGGTTATGTGTGGATTTTCTGTTTCTCTGTTGCTTTTTAAGCTGAGGAGCTGTTTTGGGCTTTCTGGTGTTGCAGCATATGTTTTTAATTGGTATCTGGGTGAATAGTAATTTATTTTGCAACTGTCAGATATGATGGTGATTATGTGTCCTCATAGAATGCTGGTGTTTACTTTTAACTATATTTTAGGTATTTTTTTAAGTAAAATTTGCAATATGATGTTTTCCACAAATCTGTTGTAGAGTCAGCTCTAAAGGAAACATCAGTGAGAGGGTAAACAGTAGAATACTGGTACTATTTCAACCTATTTAAACTTTTAATGCTGTTTGCTTTAATATCAAAACTATTTTTTTTTTCTTGCTAGTTAGAATAAATATGCAACTCATTTACCAAATCGCTTAGGGTAAACCAACTTATTTACACAGGACTAGTGGCAGAAAAGGGAAACTGAATTGCATGCCATCAGCTTTATGACTTGAAAACTTACCCTGTTCTCTCTGTGTCAGTTGTAACTGTTTATTAAGGAACTAAGGTGATATGGTTGTGTTTTCTTGCAGAGGAATTCCTGGAAAGAAATGTGGAACAGTCATAGTAACAGCAGAGGAATTAGGATGTTGCAGAGTAAGTGTGCTCATTGCTTTTCAAAAATAAAATAAAATCGTTTTGTGACTTACACTGCACTGAATTGTTAACGGTTTAACTTACAAATTTGCATTTAGTGATTTATGTAAAAAGTTAGAATACTACTTTCTTTAAGTTGCTCTTAGTTTTAGAGAGAAGAAGCAGAAAGAAACAAGCCAATGCTCCATAGCTCTTGCATTGTCTCTAATGCTCCTTCATGTCCTCACTCTCTCACAATCCCTTGCAGTGTCTCAGCAGCTGTCACGTACTTGATCTTCTGGATTTTTGTACTTTATCCAAATATTTGCAGTTCATATTCAGAATGTCAGTGAGTTTTGGAATCACTGAATTGCTGAGGCTGGAATAGACCTTGGAAGATTGTGTAGTCCAATACTTCTGCCCTTCTTAGGGCAGGTTACTCAGGGCTCTGTGCAGTTGGGTTTTGAGTCCAAGCAATCTCCACAATCTCTCTGTTACAGCTTTTCAGCACACTCAGAGTAAAAAGGCTTTTTCCTCATATTTAAGTGGAATTTCTCACATTTCAAGTATGTACATATTGCCACCTTTTCTTCTGCTGGATGCCACTAATCATAGGCATTTTATTCCCTACTGTCATGTACTTACATAAATTGATTGTTTTCCAGGCTAAATAATTTCAGCTCTCTCTGCCTCTCCTCAAATGAGAAATGGTCCAATCCCTTAATCATTTTAGTGATTCTTTTTCTGTAATTGCTTCAGCATGTTTGTGTCTTCCTTGTACTGGGGAGCCTAGAACAGTGCTCTAGGAACGAGCAGTACTTCAGGAATGGCCTCACTGGAGCTGAGTCACTTCATTCATCTTTCTGTCAGCACTCTTCCTAATGTAACCCAGCAAGCTGTTGGCCTTTGCTGCCAAGGGCACTTTGGTCAGCTTGGTGTCCACCAAGCCCCTTCAGTCCTCTTCTGTCAAGCTGCTTTCCACCTGTTTGGCCTTCAGTCTGTACTGGTGCATAGAGTTACTCTTCTCCAAGTGCAGTACCTGACATTTCACTCTGTTGGACCCCATGAGGTTCATATTGGTTAGTTTTTCCAGCCTGTGCAGATGTCTCTGAATGACACCACAACCATCTGTTGTATAAACTGCTGGTTATAATTTTGTATTGTTTGCGAACTTGCAGAGGGTCTACTCTGTCCATCATCAGGTCGTTAATGAAGATGTTCAACATTCTTGTCCCATTTTTGATGCCTCAGCTACACTGCTAGTGACTGGTCCTAGGTGGACTTTGTGCCACTCAATATGACCCTTTGAAACCCAGAGGTTCAGCCATTTTTCAGTGTCCCTCACTGTCCAGTTATCTAGTCTATAATTCATTAGTTAGTGAACAAGGATTTATGGGACACAGTGTATAGGACCATGATACAGTGAAGAATAAACAACGTCCTCTATGCTCCTCTCATGCGCTCAGCCACTCATTTTGTGAGGAAAGTCTTCCAGTGGATCAGGCATGAATTTCCCCTTTGTAAATCTCTGATTTGCTGATAAATTGCTCATTTCTCTTAGCCACCTTCTTCCTTTTCATGTGTTTGCATATGTTTTCCAGGATTATTTGCTCTATCATCATCTCAGGGTTTTAGATAAAAACTGGCTTGGATCCTCTTGCCCTTTTCAAAGACAGAAGAACTTACCCTGAACATCATAACTTTATAGAGATAACTGAAAGTGGCCCCACAGTAATATTAGCCACCTCCATCAGCACCTGAGTGCATCCTACCAAGTCCCATGGACTTCTGTATATCTGATCTGTTCTAAATGTTCCCTTTCCTGGTCCTCCTCTACCAAGCACAAGTTATCCTTGTTCCAGACTTGCTCAGGTTTGGGTCTCAGGTTTCCAGGAGTCTTGAAGCCAAATCTCTAGCAGTAAGATCAAAACATAGAAAGCTATGAGAAACATAGACCTTGCAATGTCCTTTGTCACCTGGTCCCCTGCCCCACTCAGTGGTGAGCCCACATTTTCTGTCATCATCCTCTCATTGCTGTTGAACCTCCAGACCTGGACTTTATGGAACAGTCTTCCAGCAGGCCCTGCCCCAGTTAGCTGTTGAGTCTGCAGGTTTATCTTTGCATTTATAATCCTTTTCTCATTCTTGAGAATTCTTTCTCATTCTTTGCCCAAAGAGGTGACCTGTGTGACTTTCAGTCTGCCTGATCATAGCAAAGAAACTTTTCTCCATATTGTCAGGTTGGATGTACTTGGTACCTTTCAGACTCATTTTCTTGAAGGTTACAGACTCTTAAGAGGCAGCAGCCATTTGCTTGACAGGCAGTAGGAGCAGATGTCAACAGGTCTAAGTCATTGAAGGAATGAGGCTGAGTTGTGCCTGACTGGAGTTTTAAAAATTAATTCTAATATGCTTTCCTTGCTTGTGCATCTGCTTCTTTCAAAATGCAGTTTTGGATGTCAGAAAATCCTTGAAAAATCTTGAGCCATTTTAGCACAGAAAATTGTTATTTTTCTGGTGTCCCTTCAAAGGAATTCTTGGTTCAGCCATTCAAACTGCACTATGAAGACATTGCACAAATGTGAATATGTAGAAGGCATTTAGAATACAGATACTCCATTTATTTTGTTTTCTATTTGCAGAGTTTAGTAATTTTTTTTAGTGTAATAGGCTGCATACTGTCTGTAATTTTTCTTTATTACCCATTTCAGGATTCAGTTTTAATGCAATTTTGTGCAAACAAGCTAGACAAGAAAGACTTCTTTGGGAAATCTGATCCTTTCCTTGTATTTCATCGAAGCAATGAGGATGGCAGGTAGGTGCCTGTTGAGTATTTTTTCTACTAATCATTAGGCAACCTAATTATTTACAGATAATATAGTTTTCATTTTTTTGCATTTTTAGATTAAGCTGTGTTTCTTTTATAATGTTTGTTGGATTTCAGTTTATCATGTTATGCAGTATAGGAATAAAACTACTGCAACAAATTGATGAAATACTGCAATTTAGGGTTTTAAGAGGTAAATATATCATAAATATAGAGCACTATGACAATTAATTGTCATAAAATAGCTGAAGTGTTACTTTTGCTAAGATATAGTTATGCATTTGTATTAAATAGAATTCTCAAAGGAAATTGTAGCTGCAAAATATGCTAATGCTAAGAAATTGTGTTAGATAAAAAATATTTTATACTGAAAATTTCAGTTAGGAGACTTATTTTTATCTTTTTGACAGAGTTCTAGGCAATTGAATTTAAAAATCCCCAAAATAGAATTTATATGTTTTACAAATGGCTGTTTGCTACATTCATACTTTAATTTCTTAAAGTAGACTAATCTCTTCTGTACCACTGATAAGCCTTGACATGCACTGGTCAACACAACGCTCTGCTTTTGTGGGGCTCTACTGGCAGGTTAAGACTCCGTGGAAACTGAAAGTCCTCACATCTAACATGTATCAAACCAGAGGCTAGAGATGTATGATGTTCCTTCTTTCTGTAGCTTAAGTGGAACTGTTGTTACCATAAATCTGTGTATGGGTGGGTGTGTCTGTTACCTGCGCTTTTTCTCTTGGAGGCAGATTACAGGGACAGTTTCCTCAGTAAACACTGCATATGTAAAACTGCAAGCCTGGAGGAGTTATGGCTCCTTTGTGAGTGGCATTAAGGTCACTTGTGAAATTTTTCTGGGTGTTACTGGGGGTGCTGCTACACGCAGCCTCTCTTGGCCTTCAGTGCCGCTCTTTTCCGTTTCCTTCTAAGGGGTGAGTGCTGAGCCAGTGATGCTTTATGGGTCTCCTGAATCCAGCAGGGTGTTGGGGCAGAACTTCTGCACCTGTGGCAGAAGGATGCTTCCTTTTTTGGGGTTTTTTTGGCTTCAGGCATGTCTTCTGCATCACAGCCAGGATAAAAGACATTTGGGGCACAAGGAGGACATTCCCTCAAAGGGTAACTTTAGTTGCAACTGGATGAGGAATTTCAGTAATGATTGCACCAATGACTTTGTCTCTTGTTTCCTTTTGAACAACTCAGTCACCAAGATGGAGGTTCAAAAGAGTTATTTTAATTTTGCATCATTTAGAGAAAGCAGAATGTGCTAATACAGTTCATGAGTAAAGGTGATTGTGGAATCACACAGAGGCTTGTATGTTTTACCTGAGAGAGCCCTGGCTAAAAAATCATGGACATAAAATGGGGAATAAGAATCTGAAAGCCATCATTTCCTTGGTTAAGTTTCTTAATCCCTAAGCAAGAGTCAGATCCTCACAAGATCACCTTCTTTCTGGATCTGTGACTGATTTCTGCATGTACTAGGTCTGTTTAAACAAGTGGGATGGAAACTACTCTTCCCTGAAATATTCACTGAATGGTTATAGTTCCTGCTGAGGTTTTGGATAAAAACTTTTTAGATTTAGAGTTGTTTGGCACTCTAGTCTGTAATCTCTCTCCAGTGGGTCTCTCCAGTCTTCCCTTCCTTCTGATTTCACCATATTTCTTTTTTTCTTACCTTATATTTTATATGGATGTTGTATGTATTAATGATTGCAGCTCTTTTAATTCTGTCTTTGATGACACAAAAGTAAAAGTAAATAAATACAAAACATATCCTTTATTTTTTGTTTTAATTACAGTTTTACAATCTGCCACAAAACAGAAGTTGTAAAAAATACATTAAATCCGGTGTGGCAGGCATTCAAGATTTCTGTCAGAGCACTGTGTAATGGAGACTATGACCGGTAAGCTGTAGCCTTTTTTTAGCATATACAATTTTTTTCTCCCTAACTTGTGTGGTTTTTTGTGTGTAACTTTTTCTATGCAGTCCAGCCCCTGATGTTATTTAATCAACATTTTGAAAGGATAGTAGGTGTTAAAAACCTCTCATCACATTAAAGAATTTAGAAAATAAAGCAAATATGCTAAATCTTTAGCAAATGCTAGTGATGTTTTCTGGAAAAAAAAAAATCTTTGCTCTCTATGGTGTGAATTAGGAACAGAAAGAAAAGATTACTTTAAAGCATGGTCACTGTGACAAGTGTACACAAGTATTTTTTAATGTTTCAATGAAAAACATTGATGATCTGTTTTCCTTGGGTGACAATGCAATGTCAGAGGATGCTGATGAATGAAAGCCTTTAAAATACATAGATCAGTAGACGAGAAACACAGAAGTTAGTCAACTTCAGATTTGAAGTTTTCAGTGGTGCCATGCAAAAGAATCTATCTTTATGTGGTAATAATACTGTGTTTTTAATCAACGTTTTACCAGTAATAATAACAAACAAATGAGTTCAGTGAAAATGAGTATTTTTAGACTCCTTAAAATGGCCATGTTGGTTACTCTTTCACTTAGATGCTATAAAAACGAAGCAATTTTGTAATGAGCATATTCAAATAGAATTTTTTACTTGTATTTGGGTTAATGTGCTTAATGCATAAGCAAAATAGTATTCATTAAGCTAGTCTCTGGACACTGCACTGTTTATCATACTAAAGAAAAACAATTTTCATAAGAATTAGAAAAGGTGTTATGCTGCAGACATATTGAAGTAACTCCAGCATTCCAAATTAAGGGAACTTAAACGTATAATAGCAGTCCTCAAATTATTGTTGTGTATCTACTTTCAACATAATGTGCTCAGTGAAAAAAGGGTCCATGAAACTTCATAGTCCTGCGTACAACAATCATGTTTCAAATTAAGAAGTAGTCGTTAGCTGTCAGTTTAATTCAAATTAACCTGCTGATAGTCCAGAAAAAGCTTGGGAGGTTTGGGTTTTTTTAATTGCAAAATCCTTCTTTCTGAAGGTAAGGATTAACTTCTTAACATCCACATGGTAATACATAAAAACGCAAACCCCAAAGATCTCTTTCAGATAGTGATAGTTTTGCAGATAAAGTTTTAGTGCTCTGGATTCTGTGATAGATGTGAAAGGTGGGAATAATGTCATTAGTGAAAATAGGTCACAGTAAATGTTTATTCTGGTGTGGGGGAGACTAAATCTTCAGCTAGTACATGCTTCTGAGTGAATTCTGTCTGCTTTTTCATTATGGAATGACCAGGGTTTGCTTCATTTTTCTCAAACTATGTGATTATACAGTGTTTTCAGACATCACAGGAATGGCATTTCAGTACTGCAGTAGTTCTTAGTGTCTAATGTCTTTGTTCTTTCTTTCTCTTAGTATGAGCTTTCAAAAAGCACTTAGTTATTTTCTACATAAAAGTTTTAAAGCAGAGATACCCACCTTTAACCTTGATTATATTTAAATGAAAGTATTTTTTTAATATTAAAATAGGAAACCCATCCTCTAAACTTTGTACTTTAAGGTAAAGATTAAATTTCAGTATGTGAAGATTGGAAAGGTCTTTTAATATCTTGCATATCATGCAAAATATATAAAAGTCAAGATCTGTAATTAATCCTTTAATGTGAAATAAATTTCAATAGAGAGGAGCTTTATTCAAGGATTAATTGCTCTTACTTCAGTTACCTCTCTGAAGATCCTTCTCAGGAATTTATCTTGATATTCTTAATAATTTATTTTAATAATCCAAGGTTTCTCACTGAGATGATTTTGCAATTTGAACACTGATTTGTAAGACAATTCAAAACTTGAATCCCACTAAACCTTACGTAGATCTTAACTTAGTGGTATGTTCTGTCTGTCATAGCAGATTTTGAAATGTCAGTAAAATAATGGTTCTCTGGTGAAAAACCATTGATATTGCCTTTTTTTGCTGAATTCCTCTGAAGGTGAAAGTAGTTTCCTTTGAAGGTTGAAATACTTGATGGGATAAAAGAGGTTTGGAGTTGTTTTTCACTTTGTTCTGCTGAACAACTTCCACTTTATTCAGTTTTCATTGTAAGATGACTTAAATCCAACCTGAATTATCCAAGAGCTATAAAATATAACAAATGGTGTGGTTAAGAACCTTCAAATTTGAGTTGAAAAGAGGTACAACCAGGCAAAGCAACTCCTCCTTTACCTATTTTGGAATATAAAGAAAAGTGGAAACATCCAGGTGTGAATTACTTGTTATTTTATTGTATACAATACCAGCTGCTGCTCAGCTTTATCCCCAGGGAGTTCCTTCTTAGTAAAGAAGATTAATCAATATATATTTGACTGTATGTAATTGGAAGAATGAAGAGCAGTTTCCATGGAAGCATATTGTAGAGTAATGCTTAGTTTCTTGTTCCCTCTGTTAATAAAACAACCCTCGTGACTTCACTTCATGTGAAACTGTTCTGAAGAATAAAAGTAAGTTGAGTTGTTGCGTAAAATACAGGAAGTCAGGAGGTGTTACTTTCCCATCCCATGTTCAATTCATTTTGGGCCAGATAGGATTCTCTGTTAGTGATTGTTGAATTTGCTTACATAGATACACTTTTTGTAATAAAAGATGAATAAAGCTATATACCATCTCTAGATCATATATCTTTCCTGTTTCATCAAGGATATTGATGATAATATGCTCTGTAGTATTTGCATTTTAAGAAATCTACTCTTGAAGTAAGTATGTGAAATATGATGGATCTTTACTCAGGAAATGTCTGGTTTTTCCTTTATATCTGTTTCACAGTTGTCCCTGAAGCAAGGCTAGAGCTGCCCTCAAAGGTTCACTTTACTCATAAGGAAACAGTTCTTAAAAACTTTGATAATACTTTAAGGTTTAAAGAATCATTTATTTTAAAAACCACAGAAAATTCAGAGCATCAGCAAGTAACTTCCAATGCGTTTAATTGTTTCCTTAGCTTCCACTGTATTTAGCTATTGATTTATGGAGATGTGTTGTGTTACCTGACAGGCTATTTGCTGCCCCATGAGAAATGACTGAAAAAATCTGCTTTTTGGATTCAGCACAACTGATGCACCTCTATGCTATTAATCTTAAAAGCAACCTGGGTATATATTTAACATTTTAATAGGATTGAGTTGTTGTTTTGTTTATTTTTATTTTAGGACAATTAAAGTAGAAGTATATGACTGGGATAGAGATGGAAGGTAAGACATTATTTTTGTTAAACTTTAGCATTACCCCTGCATGTTTATACGCATTTTAAAACATATAAATATTTAGTGTCCAGCACAATATTAGAGAAAGTTATTTATTTGTCAATATTTAGAGGTACTGGAAGGATTCTGCTGTGATACAGCTCTGTGTTTTGCAGTTGTGGTAAATACTGACGCATTAGCGTATTTCAAACCTGCTGTGTGTATATTCGTCCATGGAACATGATAAAATGCACGTACCTTCAATGGCTACTCATGGGGGCCTAAATATTGCAATGTAGAAGCCACCTATTAATTTCCTTCATTTCAGATAGGGTCTGAATATTCATTTCCATGTCTGTATTCATCAAAACTTTATTGTAACCTCTGGAGTTGGAAGACCTGAGTTTTGTACAACTCCTCATGAATAAGGATGGGGGATTATACATGAAATTTCTGTTGCTAAATTCAGGAGGGATATCCATTATTCTTAAGAGCTGTGAACCCCAGTGTACTGGCTGTACATTTTTCTCTGAAGAAATGAGCCTCTCAAATCACCTTTATTTTGACAAACAAGGTAGAATTATTTTTTAACACAGTAGATTGATAACTCTTGCTCTTTTAAAAATGTTTGAGCTTTTATCTTAATACTTTGATTAGAAATTGTATTCATAAATCTTGGTACTAGAACTGGATATGTTTATTTCCGTTTATCTTTAAATTGGTCTGTCTTAATTATTTCCTAGTAATCTTAATTTATATTTTAAAATATATTGATATGCACTTGCATTTGGATTTTTAAAAGCATATTATTTATTCTACAGTAATGTCTTTAATACTACCAATGCAATTTGCTTCTAGTATTATAGATAATGATATTGTGCCTCTGTGGCAACGTGTCTTGTAATCATAATAGGCAAATTTATCCTGTGCTGCTGTAATTTCCTTGCTGACAAGATCTTAAAGTCTTTTCAACTTTCTTGGGTTGTAATTTTGTCTTTTTGGTTTTCCATCATCAAACCTCTTGATGTATAAGCGTTCTTATCTCATGTTTACCCTCTATGAATACCTGCCAGTGTAAATTCATCCTTCTTGATCAGAAATTCCCTGAAGAGACAAAAGCAATTAAAATAAGTGTATTTTAATTTAAAAAGCCATACTAGCAAAAAATCATTGCACCCCGTTAGAATTTCTATTAACATGCTTTTCTCAAAGAGATTTGACAAATTCTTAAAAATTTTGTATATTTGTGTATAAACCACATTTTTTGAAAATAAGCTCGCAATGAAAAGTTAAATTGTATTGCCAAGTTAATAAAAAATAAGGAAAAATCTGTAAGATGAAAAAGAAAAGGAAGAAATGTGACAAATAACACTAAGTAACTGCAAGTCTGAGTGAAATCGTGAAGATGCTGTAGATTTTAGGCAATCATTAGCCTCTCCAGTCTCAAATAATTTCACATATTATCTGCATTTGCTCACATCACAATCTGAATACCTATAAAATTAATATCTAAAAACCAAAAAGTGAAGGATACAATTTACATGTTTTCCTTTTTATTCTAATGGTATGGTGGTTTGTTGTTTTTTGCTTTCTATTTTGAATTTAGAAGTACACTGAGCACTGACATCTTACATGTAAAATTCCTCTGAAAGATGAGACAGCACTCATCTTGTGTGACTTTAGACAATGCAAAAATCAGACAAACAGATTGGACTAATCATTGAAGCTACTTCAGTGGCTTACAGGGGAAAATGGTCTGATTGAATCCATCCTACCTGGAATAAATTGCCAGTTAGTGGTGCCTCTAAACTTACGTAGTGATCATCGCAAAACCTAAGTGCCCAATTTAACTTCGTCATTGCCAAGTATATCTGAAATAAATCCCATTCAAGAGTTACTCTAACAATTTTTTTGCACAACTCTGCTGTTCCTCAGTTTATATTAATTTCCACGTGTGATGGACAGATTTTATAAGCTCTTGTTACACCAGCTGGCCACCTCACCATGCTGAATCTCTTTGCTCCGGAGATGTGCAGACTGGGCAGGGCCAATCTTTGCAAGATTGCCTGCTCTCTAGATAGCAAAGCAACTTATCCTGAATATTACAGGCTGTTCTGCAATCAGGAAGACAAAGTTGATTTCTGAATCGTGACTTGACTTGATTTTGACTTCCTGAGTCTTGACTAAGAAGTGTTTTTCCCCTTTTCCCCATTCTGTGTTACCTGTGCTTTGAAAAATAGCACCATGGTGCTTTGGGTTAAGCTTCTTCCTTCATGTTCCTAAGTTACTTTGTTAGAATAATTGTAATGTAATATCATGATCATATTAATGTCATCAGATAGCTCTTATTTATTTCCAAACATCACATGAAACTTCTTGACAAAAAGTAATACATGTCCTTTGTAGCTTTAACACTATTAATTATTAAACATCTCTTTGTGTCAAACCAGTTTTTGCACAAAAATTGTCAAAATGTGAGCAACTTGTTCTGATACCTTTTACTGCTTCTAAGAGCTGTGATGAACCCCAAAATATTTGATGCTATAAGAAGTCACAAAAGTTGGTTTTGTTACGTGGGACAAGCCCAGTTGTTTGACAGAGTCACATTTTAGGGCTTTTTTATTGAGTGTCCTTATATATGAAGCACTTGCAGACAGGTTTAACAAGAAATAAAAAAATGAAGATAGTGCACAACTTCACATCAGCAATGCTGTGTTGTTTTTAGTTCTCTCTGAAAGCTTTTTCATTTCATTTCAGAAAAAAATATCCCTTAGCATACATGTTGCAAAAGTAGTTTCACAGTCCTGGTGTTTATGATCTGTTATATAGAAAAGGGTGTTGAGTTATAAAGCTGTAAATATTGTAGTGCTAACTTGGGGCCACAGAAGCATTCATCTGAAAATATCAGTACTGCAGGAAAGATTTTAAATTTCAGATTCTCAGCTCTTCCACCTTATTTTTTGTCCTTCATCTTCCTTCTCCAGCCAGATAGTTGAGTTTTAAATTCTTGCATTTTCTCCTTACTCATTGGCAGGTTTCTGATGATGATTGTCCTTTTCTCTATTGTTTTTTTCCTTTAGATAATAAAAAATTAATAGTTAATACCATTACGAAAATTATTTTCAGCACTTCGAAACACAGGGCTAGAAGTGGAAAATGTAGGGGGATGGGCTTTAAGTGATAATTCTGTGTGCTAAGACTCTGGTTCAGCATTCTAATATGCCATTCATGAAAGTCTGTAAGTCTAGGAAAATCTGGTGTTTGGCAGGCAGAGAATAAATACTTTGGATTCTCAATCCAGAGACTAATAAGAAGTGATAATTAATATTAGAATATATTCTTAATGACTTATACATCTGGCAAAGGCATATTTGTCCAACAGGTGCTCAGCCTTCAGAGCCAGTCTACTGGTGGCATGTACATCCCCATGAATACTGAGTGTAAAGATCCAAGTTAATGCTTTTTTAAGTGCAGAGGGCTCTGAGACTCGTTCTGTATGCCCATACCTTTTTAATGTGATTAATCAGGGGAGTATCTTTCTAGTTCAAGTCTTGTCAGTGTTTGTATATAGGCCATAGGGAAAGGAGGCTTTCCAGTGTCTCTTAGAATTAAAGGAGCAGTTATTTTTAAGCAGTGCAGATTCTTTTGCTCCCCAGAGGCAGTCCTGTCTGGAATGGCTCATGTTTCCTGTTTGCTGGAGCATGTTTGTAGGTAGTCATTGAACTATTGTTTGAATTTCTGCCTTCAAAATATACAACCTGATTTGAAAATAAAAGGTTAGAACTGTTACAAAAGGGAAAAGTTCCATTTTAAGCTATATATATTTTTCTCCGGTGCCATGGTTACCCAAGGTTAAATACACCTTGTGGACAGCTTCCTCTGTTCCTTGCTAAAATAATTCTTGCAGTCTGGAGAGCATTTAAGCAGAGATAAACCTCCAAAATACATTTCTTGAGAAAAGTTTTTGTTTTGGAAGCAGTTTGATGATCTTTGATCTTAAAGGGGAGTGTTTCATGTGAGGTGGCCCCTTCTGGGTAATCTGGATAATGAGGATTATCTTTAACATACAGTATTTCTCAAGCTTTCTTACAGTATCCTTTGCTTATTTTGTATTAGCATGATGACTGGACCTTTTAGCTGTTTGATTTACATATTTTGTGAATTCATGCTGATTTCAGAAATGAGATGTATGTTTGAGCAGTTTTTTGTTTAATTTCGTTATGAATAAAGCCAGAGAGAAATTTCACGTTGCTATGGATTGTTTCCATTTTTCATCTTGCAACATTCAGATTTATTTAAATTTGCTTTTAATATTTATATCTTAATTAGAACTATGCTGAATTTCTTAAAAACAAGTTTTGCAAGTCACAAAGTCATAAAACTTTGAATTTCTATTGTAGTTTACCATTGGAGGGAAGGTAAAACAGCTTCATAGCTCTCCAGACGTGGAGGCAGAGTGTAGAGGAAATACAGTGCCTTCTTAGGGCACAGCAGGGAAAATCTGGTGCAGCAGTGGGGAAAGTTCAGCTGGGCAGAGCAGAGAGTGGGAACAGAGCTTGTGACTGCTGGGAGTTGTGCAGCTGAAGGTTGGGACACTGACCCTGCAGTCCTTCCATTCCAGGTACTGCCTGAGATAGAAATCTGCAGCTCAGTCACACCTGGTCGCCCAGGGGTTTCTGTGCCCCAGTTCCCTGACCCCGGGCACCTTCCTCAGCGGTGCTTCCTCCACTGCAGCTCCCACTGGCCACTGTGCTCACAGTGCTCCTTGGCAGTGTGCCTGCCCTGTTAAGCATTGACAAAGCAGTTTGGCACAGGAGTGCCAAATGTATTCCTGGAGCAGGAATAGAATTTAGAAAGGAGAAGCTTGATAACCACTCCTTTACTGTTCGCTTAAGATTTGCTTTCCCATAATACCATAAGCTGAGTAGCCTCAGTGGATTGCTTTTCTCTTCCCAGATGGGAAGATAGAGGAGCTGAAATAAGCTTTGAGTCTTCCCCTTAGAACTTCAACATGTTACACAGATTGGGAGGGCTGGTCTTTTCTAGTTTAAGTTACTCCTTTCATGCTTTCAGTAACTTCCTTTCTCTCACATGGCCTCATACACAGTTTAGAATCTGTAGTGCTAGTGATCATCCACTGAGGAAATGGTGTCAGTCTTTGGTAGCCTGCTCTGTTTTTTCAGATTCTGTAAACTTACATTGGGATCAATCACTATTTACAACATCATCCTCATTGTGCAGCTAAGTTAAAACCGTCAAAAAGATTTAAGCTAACACTTTCCAACTCTAAATTTTCATTACTAATAGGATGAACACAAAACAGAGAGAGTAATAAAGATTTTAAGCAAATTGTATCTGTTGCCATTACTTGTTTCTTGGGTGTCAGTTCATATTGGCTGTCTCTTTTGCATGAATAGATAAAATAGATATTTAAATTCCTAAATGTTGTGCATTTGATTTAAAATCTTATTTTTCAAACAGCCATGATTTCATCGGAGAATTCACAACAAGTTACAGAGAGTTGTCAAGAGGGCAATCTCAGTTCAATGTTTATGAGGTAAGTATTATGAGTATTTACTCACTCTCAGGAAATACATGAGAAAACACTGAAAACAGTGGAAAGCTATTATTGCCACTAATGTGGTGGTTAAACTTGTGCGGCTATATAACCTTTTTTTTTTTTTTTTCCCATCTGTATGATGTGCCGATCTTTGTCATTCCTCAAAGTATTCTTTAATTGGTCTCAGACTACTGCCATTAAACTTCAGTATTTTCACAGTCCTAATATGAGTGGTAAGAAATATAATGGTTTAGGTAAGCACTAAAGAAGGTAGGGAAGGAGGATGCTCCAATTATGTGCTTCACTTTTATTTTGAAGATGAGGAAACATGCTGTGCTGTCCAAAAAAAGGACAAAGATAACTGAAAGCCGTGGGTTTTTTCTTATTTAGATCCAAGATCAACCCCAGAGTTACAGGAGTTTTCTGTGAATAGTGTCATAACACAGATTACTGTGTGCAGTGAAAATGTCCTCTCCTGTTGTATCACTGACATGAATCCTACCCTACCAGGAATATTCTGTCATAACATCTTAAGTAATTTTTCAGTTTCTTAAATATAGTGTAGGATCATACTCTCAGCGACAGTGTACAATTCCTGAGCAGCTCATGTTTGCCTCCCCACTCTGCAGTCCTCCATACTTGGGTACTGCTTCTACTTGATTAGTCTGTACAGTATTAGAACAAAAGATACTGGGCAATTTTTTTTAAAAACATTTTGCTTTTACAAACTAACCCAAGGCAGGTGGAGAAGTTTGAGTGAGTGTCCCATATTTAGAGATTAGAGACCTTGCATGAGCCACCTCTTTGCAAATGAACTTTTTTTAACTAGGTTCATTATAATTCATGTAGCTTTCTAGGTTCCTGCAGGAATGTAAAACTTTTAGAAGCTTAAAATGTTTAATTTCTGAAGTTACCTGAAATTAGAAAAAAACCCACGTAAATATTATAATAATTATAGTACTATGAATTATAGGAGTGAAACAAGATGGCATTTAAGTCATCTTTGCTACCAAGTAGATGCCTTGTTTCCCATGATATTTCACTCCAAGCTCTAGTGCAGTTCCTAGCAATTCCTAAGAAGCCAATTGTCAAGTTACCTGAAGCAGAAAGTTCAAATGAATCTTCTCTTTGGCATTTAATGACTGCTGGCAAGCAATATGCTGCTAATTCAGGCCTGACCATTGAATTCTGGAGAGCAGTGAATGAACTGCCACAGGGCAGACAGGCAGCCTGTAACTTTCATTTTCCTCTTCGGGCAAATGTCAGCAGGAGTCACTTTCTGGCTAAGATTTTGGTTCAGCAAGAATTACTGCATTGTTTAATTACCACCATTACACAGGCTTAATCTATTGCTCATCACATACTGTTGAATGGAGGGGCAGGAGTTACTTGGTATTTTTAAGTGTTAACACACTTATATATGTGTAAAGGAGTAAAAGCTTTGCAGAATATTTACTGTATAACATCAGTGTGGCATACTGGGGGAAAAGAGTGAGTCACTTGTTTAGCCTGTTTGGGAAGACCTCAAATCAGAGTTGTCTCTTACTGCCTTACATTTCATGGCTGTTCTGTGTAGGAATAGGATCCTTAAATGTAATTTCATTTTGGTTGGAGGAGAAAATCTTTGAAAGACAAGTATTACTAGTTTGTCCATTTTCAGGCAAAATTCTTTAAATATTTTATACCAGATAAGTGACTAAGATTTCAATTGGGAAAGTTTCATTCCTTATCATTTGCAGAACATCTTTGAGTAGTTTACAGTAAAACTTGGCAGTAAACCATAAGGCATTGAATTTCCTAGATATATAGGAGATTGTTGAATGACTTAATTAACAAAATAATGTTTTGCTTCCAATTCCATATGCATTTCTGGAAAACCAGGAGTACATTTTCATGTGTATGTAACAAAATTAACTGAGACTTGCCTTTTGTAGGTATCCAGAAGGGGGAAAAAAATTATTGGTGGCTACAGTGAGAAATTTTATAGGCATGGGTTCCAGACATTGAAGAAAACAGTTTAATGTTTTGTAGTCCAGCTTGGTGAAGGTTTTTGGGTATGGGAAGTGCACTGAGGGAGCCCCTAACTCCTGTATGCCAGTCAGGTAGTGATCAACATTTTCATGAAATTACCTATTTCATGGAATTTGATCTTCCTGTCAGTCAGATGCTGTCATTGCACCAAGTATAGAAATTAGAGTAGAACAACTCTCATGTTTCTCAAGTGGTGTGAGGAGCAGATGGAAACAGATTAATTGGATTGTGAAGAGATGCATTGTGAGGTGACAAAGTAGTGACACCGTACACTGGAACACTGAGATCAGGAATGAAGAAAAATGCAGACTCTTGTGAGAATTCAAAGAGTGTTTCACTGAGCTCTCAGATATAATGAACATTCTCACCTTTGTTGCCTCCACCCCTTATTTTTCAAATATGAATACCAACACTGGCTCACGTGGCAAGTATCATGAAGATAAATTCACTGTTTTTCAACATGCACATATCCCAGCATCAAGATGCATCAGTAAACAGGATGCACTGAAAATAGAATACTTTCTGCATTGAAAATACCTTACACTTATCTTTATATTGGATCATAGTGCTTTAATGTTTCTATCTGTGTTTCTAGGTAATAAATCCAAAGAAAAAAGGAAAAAAGAAAAAGTATGTTAATTCTGGAACAGTAAGTAAACATATTTTATGTTACTGGATGTTTTTCTTCTTGCTTCAAACATAGTGTAGTTGACTTGTAATTTAACAGGATTAGAATAGAATTTTCTGTCAAGACCACAATAAACTATTTACTTTTACACAGCATTTATTTTCAGAATTTTTTTTTTATTTGAAGAGTGTGATATAAAATTTGTCCAAGTGTGCTGTCAAGTCACCAATGGTTTTCAAAATAAGCTCTACCAAAATTTCTCTAATATAATAAATATAATCTAAAATAAGGTCTACTAGTCGCTTCAAATAATGGAAGCTATTGCATAGTACACTTTTAAACTTTTATCTGAAACATACCTGCACTTTTAAAAATAATTTTTCTTTTGTTTTCTTTTGTTAAAAGCTAGGATGCTTATCATGACTAAATTGAAAAGAGTCAACAATTTTTATTACCAACGGGTTTTTTGTAAATTTATTTTGAAGGATCTGTTAGTGTTGTTTGGGATGAGAATTTCTCTTTTTTTAGTTTGCATTCCATATTCTGTTCTCATGTTTATGAACCATTTGATAATGAATGCAGGTAATTCCTTTCAGCACTTGCTCAGCTTTGATATCCAGGCATCCATAATGCTCAAAACGTCATTTGCAAAAAAGTGAAGATAAATGTTGAGGATTGTTGTATTGGAAAACCTAATCAGTTGGAAGAGATGTTTTTTGTAAACACATCCACCATGTGGGGTTTTTCCACATGAACAGTTCCACTGAAGTCAGTAGGGCTACTTTCATGCTCAAAGTAGCCTTGAAGGAATGTTTTGACATTTCTTACGTTCTTGTCTAAGTCTGTTTATCAGTGAGAAAATAAAACCTTATTTTTCTACTTTTGCTTTAAATTATGAAAAATTGGCAGAAACAGCTTGCCTGTTAAAATTTACTGTACAATATCTAAGTCATTAGGTAATTTATTCTTTGCTAATGTATTCCTTTTACTAGAACCTATCATGTTGAAATCAAGTTCTATTACATTAAATTAGTGTGTGAGAGACTTATGTAAAGTGGTTGTTTTCAACCAGTCCTAAAAGTGTACTCAGAATTTTAGGTATGAAATCTGGCTTAGGTACAGAAGGGCAAAAAAAATTTTGTGTTATTTTGGTTTAAAATACTTTAACATCTTACAAGTATGTCTGCATTTGAAAAATGTTTTAACAGGCAAAATCAACTGTCTTGTTCTTTATTTCCAATTACATCAAAATTTCCAATAAACAGTTGTTAACAATTTTCTTTCCTTTTTCCTTCTTTACCTTTTCTTTTCTTTTTCCTTCTCTTCTGTTGACTTTGTAAATACTTTTTGATATCAAGTCATCCCTGTCCCCATTTGCCCTTACTTCTAGTAGTCCTTCAGGCTTCCCTTCTGCTTCTCCACATGGTCACTTTCATATGTGTTTGCCTGCAGTTTTGTTTTTCTTGTCCTCATCATTTACCCAAATATTCTTTACTCCGCAAATTTTTCAATTTTCAAGCCAGGCACCAAGACCATAATTTTCATTGATAGGAGGTAGAGTTCTGGAGAACTTAGAGTGGATATAAATCATGGACTGCTATCTCACTACAGCATTTAAGGACTATGTGCATAGTGTACACATCTCAATTTATTATTACTTAAAGGATCATTTTAAATTCAGTCAGTCATATTACATACTAGGCAGAAGTGTTTCAGAATATATGGTTAGTTTTAAACAAAGCCTAGTAGTGAAATAAAAAATTCACTGCATAAAACTTGAAGCTTTGGTAATCATTGCCTATATGTAAGTAAATACTTTAGCCACTTTGGGAGTTATTTCCATTTTTGGACTTTTAAAATCAGATGCAGTGGAAATACTTGCTTAAATTAACTAGGAACAAGATAACCAGCTGTAATAACATTACTGTGTCCAGTGGGAAAATGCATAGAAATTTTGGTCTTTTTTGCAAAGCTATGCTACTGGTAGGCTGGTAGAACATGGTTATGGTCTTCTGTATTCAGCTGGAAGGGTGATTTGGTGATTTTAAGCTTAGCTAATCACTCAATCACACTGAACTGTTACAAAGAAATTGGATAGAAGACAGAATTGCTACCTGTAATCTCATTCTGAGTCTAAGTTTATGATGTAGTATTTTAATTTTTTTATATTTTGCTGGAAGTGGACACAAAATTTTGTGGTAGACTTTCATTCCTTTTTTTTCCTTGTATCTTTATACATGGATTTGCTCTGAGTAGTTACTTAATCAGCTTTCTCTGACTGCCTGCTGCACTTTTATAATGACAGAATTTCTACAAATAAAATAATTTTAATTCTTTGCTTCATAAATGTTGCACAATATATGAAGATCTTAAATGCTGGATCTCTTCCACTTGAGTTTATACCTCTGTGACTTGATTGCTGAAAATGCCAGTAACACCTTTAGATCAGTCTGTGTTCTAGATCTGTCATTTCTGAATGATAAAATCTGGGACTGCTGAAATTTATTACCTTTGCATTTACATATATAGATAGATAATATGTGTATACATATATGTACACATACTACTTCGAAAAAGAATTATATATTTCCTATATGTATACTTTACTAGATTTTTGCATTCTAGGCTTGCATTAATACTCAATACTGCTTTTAATATGAATAATTAATATTGAGTAATTACATAAATAATTGTAATTGAGTTCTTCAAACAGTGTTAAAGTGCTCATAGAATGGATGCCTTATCATATACCCTATAATATTCAATTGTAGGTGTAGTACACAGAAATCAGAAAACATGTATGTGGTAACCTGCTATGGAATACAATCTTTCGTCCCTTACCTTCTCCTTAAATTAAAAAAAAGAAGGCAATTATAGACTTCTCAATCTGTCTGTTCCCTTTCAAGAGCTGCCTGCTGAAATTATTTAATATCTTTTTTAATCTTCTTTTTTCCCTTAATACTGTAGGAAATTACGTCCTAAGGACAGAGCTCGAAAAACATTGTGCTTATGTCTCTACTTGTTCAACTGGGAAACACACAATTCATGTCTGACTCTCTTTTATTTGCTTTCAGGTAACATTGCTTTCCTTCCTAATTGAAACAGAAGTTTCATTCCTTGACTATATTAAAGGCGGGTATGTGATTAGCAACAAACCTTTCTTGTTTTCACAATTGTTTATGGCTCTCAGTAGCATCTGTAAGGAGCTGTATTATTTCCTCATTTTAGGGGCTGTACTTTACTACATAAAGCATGCAGATAGTTACTAAATTATGGAACTTTGCTTATGCTTTTGGAATTGGAGTTGATCCTAGAACACTGAGAAAGAGAGACCTCTGATCAGCCAGAGAAAATTTGATTAAACAAAAGGCAATTATCTATATATTATTAAATTATTAAAATGCTGTCTATTTCTTCCAATTATACAGAGCTTTGGTGTATTTAATACTGGTGTTTATTTAGAGCTTTTCCCCTTCAAAGGCATTATTTCAATACTAATTAAATTTTTTAACGTGTTCAATTTATCATCATTATTTCTTAAGAGTAGAGACAGATGTGTCAAATGTCTTACCCTAGAACATGCCTGGAAATGCGACTAAATCTGAAAAATTCCTGGCTCTTAATATCCCTGCCAGGACACTATGCTTCTTTAAAGTAAATGGAAATTTGTTATGCATTCCTAGGCACTTATTTTTGGATTTTTGGGGGATAAAATCTGAGTATACATTCCACATGTTTTTTAGAGGATTGATTACCTGTGAAGAAATAAGTAGCATTTTTTTTTTTTATTTTGTTGAAGTCTTCAACCAGAGTTCAGCGGATATAAAAAAGAAGTCTGTGCTGTGTTTTGACAGTAGCTGTATAGGGCCTTGCCTTTGGTCCCAGCACTGGCAGTGCTACGTTCCTGTTGTGGACTTTGACAGAAGTTGGAAATGGCCATCCATCCATGTTTACAAGAAATTTCTGTTGATTGAAGTCTGTGTATGCACAAATGCATGAAGAAACAGTCTTGCCTCTGATGTAGCTGTTTCCTTTGAAGTGTGTTGTACAAATATGCCATGACCGTCCTATTCCCCATTCATTCAGAATTCATCTCTACAGAAAGAGCAGGTATAAGGAATTGAGGTTTATGTCTAAATTTGAAAAAAAAAAATTATATAGAGGCTGCTTATATAATCTTTTCAGTATGGTCTATCACATTCCTCACTGAGATGTTACAGTACAAGTTAATAAACCTAATTATCTGCATACTTAAGAAAAGTCAAATTTTCAATACAATATTGTGTTTTTCTTATTGATATTTTATATATATCTCATTAACTGCAAGTCAAAGAAGACTTGTGATATTAATAAATTCCACTTAAACTTTTTTCTGCTCTTTTTACAAAAAAGTAATACAATTCAGTAGAATGCTCCATGCTTAAAAGTGTGAGCAGTAATACTTATTTATTTTATATAAAATCTTTTTTAGTGAGTCATACAATTATTTCTATGTCCATGCCAGTGAAAACTGTAGAAGTACTTGTATAAAATCTTACCTTTCTTTCTACAACATATGGAGTTATGTAAACATGACAAGGAGGCTCAGACTCAGAGTTATATTTTAGGCTTCTACCTTCCTTTGTTTGTCTCATTTAATATTGCTGCATATCAGTTAAAGTCCAGTTGGCAAATATTTGAAGGAAGGGGAAAGAGAAGATTTTGTCATTAGTTTTCCCATCATGTCCTCCAAAATTGGGGTTTTTTAAGTTCCCTGTTTTTCTTCTATTTAGATAGGCAAGAGGTAGAAAGCACTGATTCTGCAATGGGCACAATTGCATATTTGCTCTTCCATAAATGGGTGCTTATAAAATATTTCATGTTCAAAGCTTCCATTGTAATTCGTTTGAGGTGCTTAGAATTAATGCAGATGTCATGGAAATCTTGACAGCTCTAACAAATTATGATTACAGTATTGATTTAATTTATGTTTTGAGTCTACATCTGTTTAATTGGGATATTCCGTTACCAGTATCATCTATATAACTGTTGTTTTCTTAAAGAACTTTGGAGAATGAAATAGAGGTTTGTTCATAAACTCAGATTTCGTTTTACTCCGTAAGACTGTTTTTTGTAGCAGTGTGGCAGAAAAGTGGAGAATGTCTCTTTTGCATCTGAATAGTGCCATCTTAATAGTTGGCTTTTCCTTACATCTTGATACTTAATCACATATTTTGTCACACTGACCTTCCTACATTTAAAGTAAGTATGTTGTGCTAAAAATAATGTATATTTCAAAATTACATTTCTCCTGCTGCTTAATGCAGCCCCACTTAGTAACATATTCCTATCTAAACATCTCCAAATATATGAATATAGTTCAGCAATGTAAGGGATACAGTCTTGGAAAGGAATGCAATTGAATTTACAGGAATGACTGCCAAACCTAGTTTAGTGTCTGCTCTTTTTTTTTTGTCTGGGTGAAAGACCAGAAGCCACAAAGCTCTAACTTAGCGGACAGAAAAGATATTTCTGTGCAGAAGTTTTTCACCTGTTTGGCTTATTGGAAAAGGTAGTGAGCTAGTTATTTTTAAATCAGTAAAATTCAGGAGCTGAATCCTTTTGCAACTGAAATATCTTGTCATCTTTTCTGTCCCAGATTAGTGGAGGATAAGAGGAAATATTTTCCTCCATCATGTTAAAAGCATTACCTTCATCCAGGTCTTTAGAAATGAACACCCATACATTTTTTGGATTCAAAAGGATTTGAACACATATTTTTAACTGAACTGTATTGAATCATTGATGGTTGAAAGGGAAATTCAGATCTCCTTTCATGACAGCTGTTTTAATCCAGGCAGTACACTGTCCACTGTAATGGAAGGCATATTTGCTCTTCGCAGGAGACCTGGCAGGAGAAAGTTACTAAGCAAGGGCTGCCATAGCTAGGTAATTTGGAAGCTTTGCCATGTGGTCCTTGTATCCTTGGAGGCTATCAAGAAGTATTAAAACTATGTAAGAGGAAGATCTTGAGACTTAATCTGCAAAATCTTCTGTATGTTGTTACAACATTTGGCTCAGCAAGAATCTGCAAAGGGGAAATTTTTAAGTGGCACTGGGGGTTTAGATGCCATGGAGAGGATGCAGCCTCTTGGTAGAATTAGTTACTCTGACAGCTCTGTTGTAGAGTTCTGTGCAGTAAGTGGTCCTCAAACCTTCAACTCCTTCCTCCTGCTGACAGACCAGCTGGTTGTCATTCTGAAGCCACAGGGGGATGTCCATGATTCCTTCCAATGTACTGTTTAAAAAACCGTAATCAAGCCTAGTCAAAAACTACATTCAGGCTTAATTTGTTCCCTTCTGTGTATCAGTACTGATGGAACTCATATTAAAAGATGGCAGGTTTCACTTTGCTCTCTCTGTGGCTGTGAGATGAGAATTACTGATTACTGTTCCTTTTAAGATACTTTCTTCATTTCTTGTGGTATATAGGAATATAGGGTAAAATCACCTGTCCACTTTCAAGTAGATCATGTATTTCCATACCAACTAAATTATGGCAGAGTGGTAGTGATCTGTGCAGCACTGAATCCATAAGGCACATTGCTCTGTTTGGGTATTCCATCTCAGCTGGGAGAGGACATCTTGCATGACCAGGGTTAAAATATGTCCAAGGAAAAATCAATATAACCGTTAAAAGGAATTAATAATATTTATGGAAGTTAAGTTCTTATTAATGATTTATTTAGGTTTTTTAATAACCAAAAAAAGAATGATGGACTCAACTGTTTTCAGCGTGTTAAAAAGTTAGTGTTGTGTAGCCCTTAGCTTGAACCTTATATAAGAGTATTTTCAGTGTTGATTTCCTCTATTAGAAAGTCAGTGTCCTACAGTTTGTCCACAAATAATGTTACCATCTCTTGTTTATTTTTCTACACCGCAGTACAACTATTAATAAAATTTGTGTTTGGTTTTTCTGCAGAACCCAAATCAATTTCACAGTTGCTATTGATTTCACAGCCTCCAATGGTAAGAATAAAAATAAACATCTTGTGTGTGTTTGTGCTGTGTTCAGTTTTAAGTGTACATATGTGTGTGCTTGTAACAGTATTCAGCTGGCACCACCTGGACTCAGGATTCCATTTTGCTGAGCAACAGATAAGAGGCCAATTCCTGTGTAGGAAAGCAGGACAAACAGAAAAGATAAAAGCTGGAAAAGCTACATATAAAATTTAATAACCAGAAGCAGTTTGCAAATGTCTGTGTAGGTTTTGATTCTTCTTCTTCTTATTGTTTGACTTTTTTTATAACTGCTGGGAAAAAACTTATAAGAACCTAGTGAGAAGGGCCAAATAGTTTCAGGTAGAGTGAGGCTGAAGTGGGGTGAAGCAGAGATAAGTTGTAATCCTCCTCCAAAGCTGCTTTCAGAATGTCATAATACTTTTGTAAATTTTGTCTTAAAAGTGTATAAATTGCACAAATCTACAAATTTCTTGCTGCCCTTTTAATGCTGAAATACAGCTACTTCTGCTAAAATCTATTTAGAACTACTGAAAAACTACTGCTTTTAAAATTTTTTCAGAACACTGCATTTTTACCTGATACAACTTCGTATTTTAAAGAGAGAAAATTCTGAAGTGATTTAGTTCTAAAGTAAATCTGATCCTTGCTTCAACAGGTAACCCTTCACAGCCAACTTCGCTGCATTATATGAACCCCTATCAGCTGAATGCTTATGGCATGGCACTGAGGGCTGTTGGTGAAATAATTCAGGACTATGATAGTGATAAAATGTTCCCAGCTCTAGGTTTTGGAGCTAGACTTCCTCCAGATGGAAGAGTATCACATGAATTTGCACTGGTAAGTAAATAAATACATGTTTTTTACATTTCTTTATTACAACGGAATTTTGGGAGTTGAGGCTGTAGTCTTAAGCAGTTACTGGACAAGTAAAGAACAAACAATGTGCTAAGTCTTCTGTGCTAACTCTAAATAGCTGTTTCACAGTTTTTCATCATAGTGAAGTTACTTCACTTGAAGTTATGGAGAGAAATCTGGAGTCAAGAAGTCCCTGTAGGCCAAAAATTGTAATAAAGAAAAGTAATAATCTTTAACCTCAGCTGTAGCAGCTTGAGAAACAGATGCTTTAAAGACTTCAGACTGAAGCTAATCTCTCTAAAGAAGCAAACAAAACATGTCCCAAGATATTATTTCATTATTATTCTAATTCTGTCTCATTTCTGGGATCTCTACTTTTACAGGCTGCTAGTTCAGAGACATAGGGATATCTAAGTGGACTAAAATATGAGTTGATAAAAACAAATCTGAGATTGGTCCATGAGTCAGTTAAACTGCAAACCCAAAGTCTACCAGGATTTACCAGAAAGGCTGGTCTGGTATAACTGATGCTTATGATTAGTGTTGATATTTTATCTACTTGCTTATTGTGAGGTTTTTGTTCTTCTCGGAGTAGGATAAAGTTGTCAGAATTACAGCAAATGTAGGTATGTCAGGGGAGCTCTAATCAGATAGCATCAAAGACATGGCAGAAGACTGGGGTCTATAGATGTGTCTTTCTTCTGTCAGCCTGTGCTAGAAAAGAGTGCAACATATCTTACCTCAGGGAAAGGTTTTCCACATAGATAGCAATTTAAAGCAGGTGCAGTTGCAAATACTCATTTAAATTGCAGACTTCTGGCTTTGTATGGAAAGTTCAAATATATTGATACGTCTTTCAGTTTTAAGGGTGTTTCTAATAATTAAGTTAAAAGTATCACAATGGTTCATAAATTACAGAAGAAAAAACGCCACATACTTACATACATATATATATATGTGTGTGTGTATATTTCCTTCCTCCATATAGAAACATATATAGGTGTCAGCCATGTAATGCTATGAAATGTTTTCAGCTCTCTTTTAATGTTTTAGACAGATTCTGTCAAAAATTCCCCTTTGGTTTTCTAGATTCTCAGGCAGTATACTTTACCTCAGAATGACACACTAAGCTAATAAGGTGTTAGCATATGAAGGAGAGTAGGATAATTTGAAAGGTTTTGAAGCTTACATAGATCATTTGCCTGACCTGACATTGGTCTGGAAGTCAGCTTTTATGTTTGTATCACTGTCTATAAGTAGGTATCCTCATTAAAGAATCATTATGGAGATAGGTAGTAAAATGCCTACCCTAAGAATTTAGAGTACAATTTTGTGGGCTTCCAAAGAGTAAATTCCTTTCTTCAATTGTTTATATTAGATCAAAAATAATTTTTTCAATGCAGAAATATTGGGCCAAAACAATGAAAAGCTTATTGTTTACCTTACACTCTTTTAAGTGTATGAATGTCAGGATCTGGCTACCATTTCTTTTTTCACATTTTTAAAAGAATAAATAATGGAGCCTGAACTGTGCTCCTAAACATGCTTACAGTTTTACTTCTGACCTCTAATTCATACCTTAAATCCACACAGGGAAATGCCTGTTACTGTTGTATGTTTGAAGGAGTGTTTAATTACACTAAAGGTGGTATTTATGTCTAGGAGCCAGTTCTAGTGATTCAGACTGCTGAGGCTGGTAGAACCTCCTTTCCTCAGCTGTTAACACTCACAAGCAGACATGGACATACACTGGGCATTTGTAGTAAACTCTCTGAATAGGTCTTACAATGCTTAGGTCTTTGCCTTTTAAAAATGTATACTGGGTAGTGTTCATTAACCTACGTAATTTTTGCTTCATGATTACTTATAGTGATTAATCATCACTTGTTTTCATTAGAATGGAAACCCTCAAAATCCATACTGCCATGGAATTGATGGTGTAATGGAGGCATATTACAGGAGTCTAAAATCTGTACAGCTTTATGGACCAACAAACTTTGCTCCTGTAATTAATCATGTAGCCAGGTAAGCATCACAACAGGTGCTGTGCAGAAACTTCTTTGTGTCAGAACAACTCCTACATATAAAAGGCTGACAGTTACAGAGAAAGGTATTTCTTGACAGTTGTTTTGTTTATTCAGTCCCCTTGTGACTGTCAGTAGGTTTGAAGACCATGTGCTGGTATTATGCAGAATTTATTGCTCATTAAAAAGAAATACAAGTGATCCAGTTGACCAGCCTGAGTCCAAATCTTAGCAGAAATCATAAGGAAAGAAAATTTTTGTCATGGCATGTTCCTCTTTTTTTCCTTTAGAGCACAGAATTATTGCTTCACAGAAAATACATGCATCTATCAAAAATTTGTATAAACTCTGAGGTTTTTTAGGGATGTGTCGTTTCTCTAATCTCTAAATGTCCCAAACATCAACAGAATCTTCAGGTCTCTCTGTGCCAACATTTCCCAGCTGGTAATGGTACCTTTAAGGCAGTGATACAGCTGTCATCATTGGGGAGCAATGGTACTGTTATGCAACCCTGCATCTATCTGCTCAAAGTAAAAACCTTCCTGTGCTTATAGAAGTTTCTTAAGAAGGATAATGTTGCCTTATTTTGGCAGACAAGATCTTGACTTATAATCTTGAGCTCAAGACCTTGGCAGTATAATACCTCCATGAATTTATTTAGGAAAGTGATATGGCTTAGGTGATATGCTGAACAGATTTTATTTTATTTATAGACACAAAAAACTACTGGTTACAAAATAAAGAACTATGGATGTGTAAATCATTGTACTGGTAATGTTTCATTTATGAGCTTACAAAATAGCTAATTTTAATAGCAAGAGATATTTATATACTATCTGGTTTGCTGTTGTTAGTTCTACAGACCAGCAGAAAATAATTTGCGAATTCTGTGGTGCAAAGAATTTTCTGTGCCCCTTAGCATGGCTAGATAGATGATCTCAGGTATTTATCATTAGGGTTAGTTGTTTTGTCTTCAGATCATATCATTAAAATTATGTACATGTGTATTACATTGCTTGTTATCTGAGAGTAGCTGTCTCCTTTAATCTTTCCTTTGACATGATATCTTCAGTAGCAGTTCTCCATATATGTGGCACTCAGTGTCTGCATTAGCCACATTATCTGGAAATCTCACCCAACAATTTTTCTGGCTCTTTCTTTTTCTTCAGAAATGGTCATAAGAGCTAAGATGCTGACTCAGAACTTGGCAATTTATCTCAAGCCTGTTGTTCATTGCAAAAGCTGAAATTTTTGATCCAGTGTTATCAAAGCATTGGCATAAAATGAGATCTTTTTCTCACCAGTTGTTTTTCAGGAATATTGACCAACTTTTGCAGAATAACAGAAGACTGTCCACCAGTGTTAGTAGTTCTTCCACTGAACTTTTGTCTAAATATCAAGTATTTGCAAACTTTGGGAGCTCCTCCTGGTAGCAAATCATACTGCATTATAATGGGAAAGCTAAGTGTCTTCACAAGGATTTCTACTGCGTGGCCATCCCTAAAGCAATCAGTCCAGTTCACAGTAACACCATTTTCCTTCAAGGTTCAATTTCTTAATTATTCTTGTGACTCTCATAGATATGGTATTGCCTTGCAGTTACTCTTTGAACCTACCTTCAGCCTCAGAGAAATTTCTTCTTTTCACATCCCTCCTATTTAAAAGAATGCCTCTGATGAAATCTCTTTAAACAATGTCTGATATTGCTATCCTGTTGTGATCTTGGTATTCTTTGGAAACTCTTTAGGCAGATAATGATTTTTTTTATCCTTTCCCCAGTTAGAGAGTTATTTAAACGACACCAGGTTCAACTTAGTGTCGTATCTTATCTCCCCTCTTCATATAAGACCTTTCTTGCAAAAGGCTCTGGAGCATTTTAGTCTGAAAATTTTGAAATAACCAGATTTCTGTTCCATTTCTTCGGTGTAGGTATGTAGACTGTGTCAAGTGCTCAGATAGGATAATAGTGTTTATTTTACTCTCTCATCATATCTTGTCAATGCAATCATCATTGAAAAGTTTATAAGCATTGTGGAAAAGGGAGTTAAAGGAAGTGTCTGCATGGCAGTGAAAATGCCTTCCATGGTAGGTCTTGCTAATCTTAATATTTAACTCTCAGTCTCTACTGCCAGCATTCAAATAGGGGATGTCCATCAGGTTCACTGCTTGTATGGCTTCTTTACCCATCTGTATCCTGGGGAGAGAGTGGAAGATGGTGATGTTCTGTTAGTTAGTTGTGGCTTTCTCCAGACTCTTATAAATGTTGTGACTGCAGCATTGTATTTATCAAAAGAACTTGATTGCCAATGCACTGTGTTATCATCAGAGAATTTTGCAAGCATCATGCCATCATTGAACATGCTCTGTTCAGTGAGCCAGGCATTTCATATTCAGTGGCCAAAAAAATAGTGAGTTCTTTGACAGTCATATTAGTATTTGGGCATGTAGTCAAAAGTATTCCTGTGGCAACTAATTTTTTTCTTTTATTACTCTCTATCTAACTCACTGCACAAGGTTCTACTTTATGCCTTCTTCACAGCACCAAGAGCCTTCATAAAAGTAGGAGCTGTAATGGCTGTGAAGCAGCAAACAGCTTCCCATAAAAAAAAAAAAAAAAATTCTTCTGTTCAGACCATAGAATTTAGTGAGGCTGTTTGGACTCACTCTCTTTCAGGACTTTGCAAACCTTCAAAAGCTGCTCATTTTCAAAGAGTAGTTGCTTCTTGGGTCCTTCGACTGAGGTGGGATGATGTTGATCTTACATTCCTATAAAGCACAAGGAGAAGCTTGAGTCTTGAAGGAAAGGACATCTGTGGGTAGTGCAAAGAAATTCGTATCTAAGCCAGGGTTGCAGGGTTCATGTTCAGCCAGTTTACAAATGTGCACATAAATGTGAACTATAAATCTGCAATCATGGTCAACAGTAAGTAACCTGGATTTGTAAGAGAAAAAAAAAAAAAAGAGAGGGAGAAATATGTAGCATGTTGATTCCTGGATTCCTGTTATTTGTGCTATAAACCTGTATTCTGTATTCATGTTGCCCTTCATATGAAACTATGTACCTCATAGGTAATACCTATTAAATAATTTAGGCTTTCTAACATCTCATGATTCTATAGAGCACATTCTGTCCATGCTCCTTTTGGTAGTGGGGCAGTTCCCATTTTTCACTGATGCAACACATGCAGATTATCAATATTGTGTTAGTTATGGTTTTTCATTGTTCTCATTTAAAAGTAGAATATCCGGTTTAATCATGAATATCTTTACTTTTGAAATTCACTGTGTTATGTTTGTTAGTCCTTGGTAGTCAAATTTCAAAAATACAGCTTGTTTTCATATTAATTCCTTTTATAAAGGTTTTTCTTTTACTATTATAATGTTGGTTTTTCTTCCCTTAGATATGCTGCGTCAGTAAAAGATGGCTCCCAGTATTTTGTTCTTCTCATTGTTACAGATGGAGTTATATCTGATATGGCTCAGACAAAAGAATCCATAGTGAATGTAAGTTTTACTGAAAGTATTGAAATTATGTTTTTAGAAATTCTTATTTTGAGCAATAAAGTGAATAGATTAATACTTCAGGCACTAGAGTTGTTCCATAAGTAGTCATTTTTACCAAAGAGGAAAAGTTTTTTATGCAAAAAGATGGAAAAAAAGCAAAAGTTCAACTTGAGCTGATTAGGAAGTGTTAAATTAAATTACACTCTTCTCTCTAACACTGTATATTTATATGATTTTCCTCACCTACTTCTTTCCTCCTCTTTCCTCATGCCCATCCCACCATGCACTTTTGCGTAGTAAACTCTATCTCTCTCATAATTGCAGACAGCTTTGATCCCTACACTTTTAAAAAACTGTCCCCAACTTTCTGATCTTGAATAGCAAGCGTACCAATCATCTGATTTCCCTCAAAACAGTCTCCTAAAACTCTATAAGTTCCTTATTTCTTAGTTTCTGCATTTTTTCACTATTTTTCTCTTCAAGACTTCTATGTGTGTAGGTAATATTCAACATTATGAGCAGGTTCTGTTGTGCTTTTGCATGGGAAATTTCAGATGAAAGTACACACAGAAACACTCCTACCCGTGGTTGGAAAAGATCTCTACCAATAGTTTTTAACATACCAGAGTGGATCTAGTTAGCAACAAAGTGGTGAGTTGAAATCCTACATTATAGTAATTTTGAATCATGTCCTAGTGAATAGTGTAGAATTAGGTGGCATAGTTTTGAAGACCCACTTTCAGTACCTCCTGTAGAGAGTGGATACTATTACAATTTATTGGGTGCCCATGAAAATACTGCCCCAGTGTTTTGCCTTTCACTGGGGAGCAAGATGCCCTCGAGTCCCAGTCTGCAGAGCCTATACAGAGTCTGTGTAATAATAAGCTTGGAAATTCATTCTCTAGCCCAGCCTAGAAGTTTGAAACATAATTTCTTTTAGATGAGCTGCTTTTAGGTGACAAAAGGGCTCAGAGGAGAAAAAAAGAGCAGCTTTTGATTCTGACTCACCCTTCCATGTGAAGTCTGTGCATGAGACCAGCGAGTGCAGTCAGCTGGTATCTTGTAAGATAAATTCATTTGCAACTAAGACATACAGAAAAACCTTGTTTTCAGTAATAGTTCATTTCAAGGAATAATGGCTGTTAGTCTACACCTGTCTGGAAACATAGCAGATGTGTTTTTAGCTTGGAATAAGTGAAAGTTTGGGAATATTTGCTGTCTTGTTTTTTTATGAAGACGCCTTCATTTTTCTGCATATTTCTGGATGTGTGAGCACAGTATACCATGACAGAACAAATTAAATGCTATTCAATAGCAGTTTTTTCAGTCTTAATAATATCCATAATACTAAAAAGGGCAATGATGTCCAAGCAACTTGATGTGTACAAAACTGAGTATATTTCAGTTTTTAACATTAATTGTGCTTCTAGGCATGTTTCTCATTACAGCATATATGTCAGACAGATTCTGTTTTACCAAACTGTTTAAAGGTTATGCTGTCATTCAGGAAATGCCAACACTTAAGTTTATATGCAAAAGTTTAACTCTTTGTCTTTATGCTGTCCTTGCCACTTTTTGTTTCATATTTCATTGTATCACATAATTCTGTGCCTGTGTGAGTAGGAATTTCTTTAAAGGGTACTTTCTTTACAATCAAGAAATAACATTCTAGAAACCATCTGAAAACCAGAATGTTCTATTCTAAGAGATCAGAAGGTGTACTTTTTTTTTTTTTGACCAGTGTATACTCCTGATTAATGTTTAACATGACTGTAGACATTCTACAGTTTATCAGACTATCTCAATAAACAACAGAATTATCAGAATTATCTCAGTAAGTTTTCAGCCCTGAGATCTGCCTGAATGTTCTTTGGTTTTAGTTGATACCTTCTTCATCAGAGGCAGATTCACATTATTTCTATAAGCTGATGCTACTATCAGGGCAGGAGAGTCCAATATTTAAGATAGTGCCTTTGTAATTTTAAAGATTTTACAGAGTTTATTCAGGGAAAGCCAGATATCATCTTTGAATGAAAAAGATAAAGTAAAATTAAAAATCTTACCACAGGCCAATTCTGTATCTTTCTTGTCTGTGGCATGGATGATTGACGAGAGTAAAATTTCATTAATGGGATAAATCTAATATACATATTGCTCTAATAGATTATTTATTTTCTTTAAAAATCTGGCATAAGATCAACATACAAAGCAGTGTTCCATAGTTGCAAGCAGGTGTGTAATATCATGAAACAGCAAAGCACGTTAAAATAAATGTCAGACTGTTATTAGGTAGATATTTGCAATTAATGTCAGTTTACAAAGGTTTCTAAGAAAATTTTGTCCTTTTAGTTGTCATGTTAGTATTAAATGCTAACATAGTTTGTTGTCTTTAATTAGCATCCTATATGATTCAAAGACTTGGTAATAAAAAAATAAAACAATCATGTCGATCTTCATCCAAGATGTCTTGTGCCACTTAAGCAGACAGTTTACACCACTCAACTTTTTAGGGGGAAAAATGGTTCTTTATAACATAATTTCTGCGTGGTTTTTGTTCACTTTGTTCTCAGATCTCGTATTATTGGCAGAGGTTATGTAATGCATTAAACCTCTTTTTCTTCTTCTTTTCAAGGCTTCAAAACTTCCAATGTCCATAATTATAGTGGGGGTAGGACCAGCAGAGTTTGATGGTAAGTGTTCTAGTGGGTTTTTGTAATTTTTTTTTTATATTTCCTTAAATTTTAGTAATGTGTAGCTTTTCAAACTAATATTGGTCTTTAAAAGAACATTATATGAAGTAAGGAGTGAGTGCTGTTGGCATTTCCAGCTGGATTGATTGATTGGTAACTCAGTGTGATTACAAGCTGCCATGTGGAGCTGTGTAGCCCCTCAGGCTCTCTGTTCAAGTCAGAACCATATGGGGGCTCAGCATTTACAGTAAAGTAAGTAAACTCAGGAAAATGTTAAATTTCTTCAACACAAATATTTTGATGCCTCATGAAGTGTCAGTTGACTGGAAATTTTGATCTTACTGCAGTAATAAAATCTTGAGAAAAATAAATACATTTGAGGTGATCTGGATTAAACAGAGTTTCACTTGGTAACAGGAGTGAGCCCTACTGTGCAGCAGCATTAACTGAATATTACAGCAGGAGAGAAATTACCAGGTTATTTACATATTCTTTCTGTGATATTCTGGAACACCATTCTCTGTTGCAATAACTTAGCTGCTTCCATTATTTTTATTAATTTTTTTTTAGTATGTGTCACTGCACTATGAAGTGTATACACTGTGTGTGTCTGTTCCTCAAAGTCCTAAATCGTTTCTTTTTAATTCTAATGCATCTGGTTAGACAGTATGCCTTTTTTTGTACATGAAATATACTTAGTACTACTGCCACAGATGTTTAGTGTTGACTAATGACTGTACCTCTTTAATTTTTCTACAAATACTCTTAATGTAGAAAAAAGAGGAGAAAAACAAGGCAAAAATATTTTATTTAAAATTTATTTTTATTACAAGCATTTTTCTTATGCTGTTTGGCAAGTGGTATATTAGTCATAATTTTAGGTATCTTGTTCCATGAAGAAATTGTCCAGGTGAACACACACTCCAGATGACTATATGCCACAATCAATGTGAAAAGACAGTTCATATTCATAAATGCATATGATAGAAATTTGTAAACTTCATTTTTACTCCTGAGATTTACAACCTGGTCCTGTGTTACTTACCATTCTCTCACCCCTCCACTGAATTTTCCCTTTCTCCCTGTTTTTCTAGTCCTTGGGTTTGCCCAGGCTCCCTTTCTCGGTCAGGACATGTTCTTGGGGTGTCATCCCTCCCCCTTTCCTGAAGCTGAGATTCTGTTTGTACTTCAGGATACAGTTTCCATCTTTGGAGCCACAATCCTGACAGATACTGCCTCAATGAGATTCACCCATTAGGTGTATGCCAGGTCTGTAGCCCCTCAGTGCCCAAGAGGACAGAGAAATTACTTCCATCTGCAGAAATTCCTTCTAGAATAAACAGCAGACCCCGTGTCTGCTGTGGGTGCTGAAGGAGTGTGTCTGCAGGAGGGTGATGTTCAGGCACTGCCTGGACATCGAGGTGCCCCTGAAGCTTCAGTTCTGCTGTAGAGAGACCAAGCTGCTCCTCTTCAGATCTCTTAGTCCCTGGGGGATACCAGAGGGGTTCTTTAAAGTCTGAAGGTTGGGTGGATGACACATTTGGCAGAGCTTTACTTAAGGGATGTGAGGATGTAACTGTAGCAGGTCACAACCGGAGCATTTTTGCCCAGGATTCTGTATCTGACATGGCTGTGGGTCGTTTCCTAGAGAATGTTACAAACAGACTAAGCCAATACGGTACTTCCCTGAATACTGTTTTCAGGTTGGAGTTTCCTAGGCAGGATGTGCTTTATGTCTATTTTCGAAATTTTTTAGTGAAACTCCTTCAAATACTTGTTCAGTTCTCCTAGTTTGAACACATGCACATTTTTTGCAGCAGCATCATCGGGCAACCTTCTCTGCAGACTTACTGATTTGTTTCTTTGAACAAATATACTCTGTTCAGCTTGGCTCCTGTTAGTGTCATTTAGACTTTCTAGTTCTTGCTTCAGAAGAACTAGATTTTGAAGCGCTGGTTTCAGTGAATTCAGCCCGCTTTGTAAACCCCTGAGAAGCTGAGGTGCAGGGCTTTGGTTTTCATAGCATACACTGAAAGAAGGTTTGTAGAATTGCAGATCCAACATCTGAGCAAAAATCTGAGATCCCAAATCCATCCATTTCAACACTTACAGGAGAGCAGGTACATCTTTCAACCTAAAACAGCTTCCAGGTATCTGGACAGTAGAGCTTTCCCATATCCTTCTCAGAAGATACAAGAAGAATTGCCCAATAAACTTAGTATTTTTTTTAAGCATTCCTCATTCCTTAGCATTAGAAGATACTTCTTTTTCAGTGTGAATGTGAGTTATTACCTCTTTGTGCTGTATCCTCTGATATCTTCAGCAACAATAGCTGCTGAAGATGAATTCTTCTCCATCTCTGAAAGTATGTATATATTGCCTTACAAAACCAGATATACTTGGCTGTTTTGAGAGATTAAATGATGAAAACTTTGTCATAATCTGTTCTTTTCTGAAGGTGACAATAAAGATAAAAGTATGTATTGTCACAGTGAAAAAGTGTAAGCCAGCTACAAAACATGATGTATTTTCTGATGCAAATGATCTTAACAGAGTTACCTAAAGAAGAATTGTTGGTTTTATTGCTTGAAAATGTAAGTTGTCTGAACTTTTTCTCAGTAAGATGATTTTGTTGTGTACCTGAACTCACAGGTTTTTTTGGTTTTGTTGTTGTTTGGTTTTTTTTAAGCTATGGAAGAACTGGATGGGGATGTAGTGAGGATTTCTTCAAGAGGAAGGTTTGCAGAAAGAGACATTGTGCAGGTGGGAGAAAGAAATATCTTCTCATAGATTTTAATTGTTCTTCTTTGTTTTGAATTCTTGTACCTATCTATATTCCTACCTTTTATTTTACCTTAGCACTGACATACTTTATCTTGAAGTGTTTATAACAAGCTCAGAAATTCCCTGTGATACCTCTAAGCCTTTTCATAACACACAGTAGTGGATCTGCATTTGTTAGGAAATGTCCCCCTAACTGGCAGGACACTGTTAAAAAGTCTTGGTGTTGTACAGCCATGGAGAAGAGGTAGCTATTGAAAATTTAGAGAAACATGATGTTTCTAGAAAAAATGGTGTCTGTATAAAAGTAAATCTTATATGGAAGCCATATTTTCCTGGTAGTGGCTGAAAACATTTATAAAATAGAGTATTTAAGTTGGAAGGGACCTGCAACAGACATCTAGTGCAACTGCCTGGCCACTTTAGTACCGGGCTGACTAAAAGGTAGAGCATGTTAATAAGGGCATTGTCCAAATGCCTCTTAAACACTGACAGGCATCCTTAGATTCAAACCTCACCTTAGACTTGCCATTTCTTCTTCTTCCCTTAGTCCTCCTATTTTTCAAACTTTGTAGTGTTCACTTATTTTTCCTCTTTCTTATTTTCACTTATTTCTCTTCCGTGTAGGTTGGATTTTTATATTGGTTTTTTGGTAGAATATGTTGAGAGGGAGAACAACTGAGCCATATCAATAGCTTATACTTTATGATAATTAAGATCAGATAGCTGCTGATGAACTTTGGGATATGTTTGTTTCCATTTATATCTTCAGGAACTGAAACTTTGCAAAATATTTAATGTTACAAATACTGATGTTAATGTTTAAGGATTGATTGATTGATTGATAGCTGCTGGTGGATGTAATATTTCAATCCAAGGGTGTGTTCAAAACATGTATTTGACACCTGATTTTATAATTTGGTTTTATTAGAATACAAAAATAGACAGCTACATAAATATATGGAAATTAAAATTATCAGCTTTTTTTTTTAGTCTTCAGTCTTTCTGCATACTGCATTAAAATTCTATTTTTTTTTTAATGGGGATCAGAAATAAGCATAAGATGACAGAAATTAAATTACCCTTATACTCTTTATGGATATAAATTAAAGAAAGTCATGGATTCCTGAATTCTATTAGTTGAGAGAGACACTTTTTTTCATTTTTGCAACATACAGAGATAACAACTGATGGGAAAACTCTTAGAAGAGTAAAACATGCTGGCTTCTTTGGTCATTGTCAGATAGTTTTAAAAGTAGGGATGACGTAAGTCACCTGAACAGGAGATAAGAAATTGTTTCTCATTTTGTCAAAGCCTTTGTAGTGTTCCTTGCTGTCCAGATTGGGCTGGAGAGGGGCTATCTGTAATCTCTTGTTCTGTAAATGTCAGTGCTTTCAACAGAGCAGTGTGTGGGGTGGACCCCAAGCCAGTACTTCTGCAAAGCCTGCGTGCCATGGCAGATCTTTTAAAGCTAATTCAGGTATCTCTGGCACGCATTACACTCATGTTTCACTGCATTTAAATATAAGCAACCTAATTTCTCTAATAACAGCAGCCCAAAAAGCTTCAAAGAGCATAAATGGATAGAGCTCTAACATGTTTTACAAACAAGATTTGTGAAACTGCTTACTTTGGAATTCACTGTATATCAAAACTGTAATAAAACGTTTATTTATTATTAATATATTTTAATCAGAATGTTGTCCCATGCCATATTGAATTACCTGAAGACAGTGTTATTTTGTACTCTTTTTCTGTCTAAATACTAACAAATATTTACTTTATACACTAACTAAATAAATAAAAAGGGATTCTATCAAACCCCCTAAGTGTGGTTTGACTTTTTTTTTGTATCTGGCAGGCCAAAAGTGATTAGCCTTTATAAAACTAACTACTCAAATATAAAGTTTATATATTTTTTATTTTAAAATTAACTAGTGAAAGTACTTATTAATTCTAACACAATTTTAAAATATTTTGATTAAATTAGTACAGGAAAAGTTTGTCTGTTAACAGTGAGTCACTGTATGTGTTATATTTACTACTGACTGCAACTCATGTAAAGGCATGTTCTTCACTATTTCCTCCTCACTAGTATGTATACATATTGTATACCCTGTATTACCTGTGTACAAATTCTTTTTCAGTTTTGTTTAATTTCTGCTCTTTTCTTATCCTTTTGCTGCTTAAGACATTTTAGGAGAATATTCACTAGTAGTGATGCACCTGTTGTTTCTCCTGAAAATTCTGCATATTAGCCTTTTTAATTAAACTCTTTAAGTTATAGAAAAAGCACTTGATGTTCCATCAGTTTTCCTGTGGTTTCTCTTATACCTTTCATTCTGTTCCTCTGCCATCTCCATGTTAGCTGTCCTTGTAGATCTTGAGGTTTGCTTACCTGTCCATATTTCCTCCAGCTCCTCTGATGTCTCTGCAGTGTGAGGAGAGGTGAAAAAGAGCTAAATCAGGCCACCTGTGTTTTATAATTGCATTTCAACAATTACACTGTTGAAATAGTCCCACTTTGCTACAGAACAGTGGTCTGAGATTTCATGTCTGCAGATTATTGGGTAAGGTGATCTCTTAGGTGGGACATGTTCTTTAACTCAGACTAGATGTACTTCTTACCCAGGAAAAAAAAAAATTAAGGAGCTTGGATTGTTTATTTCTAGTATTCCAGTAGCATAAAATTCTCATTAAATATTACAAAATCCAAGCCAGGGCTGGGCAAGTAACTAGTTTAGGTGTTGAACATCTGGATATCACATAACAAGTTCTTTTTTGATCCAATCCTTTTTTCTTAGCTTCTTTATGCTTCTTATATTTGTTAGTATCATATTAAAAGTGTTCAGGTGGTTCATAGTACTACTAGGTATAATGCAAAATGGTCAAAAATTTATAGTTATCCTTTCTGTTTTGTTCACTTCAGAGGTGAAAAAAAAAAATCTATTCACCAAGTGCCAGAGTGGAGGCAGTGTGGTGGATGGCCCCAGGAGCAGGGAATGTAAGATAAGAATGGCTTTCTGAGACAAAATTACCTGCTTGCATTTAAAGGGTTGAGAGTTAACCAAATATATCAGTGAAGCATGTCATCAACAATCTGAGCTGGCCATGGCTCATGTGAAGGGGTTCTCCCAAGTGAAAGCGTTGCACTATTTCTATTAGAAGATAGATCTATAGAAATTGAGATATAATGTGTATTTATAAAATACATAACATAAAATGCAACATATGTATATGTACATTAAATCTGTGTAAGGTAATGTATTCAGGTACTCTAACTCCCTAGGTTAAGCTTTCTTATTTTTATGTTGTAAGAGATATTCTGTCTGCATAATGGCCTGAGTGAACATCTCTTTTGTTTTGTAGTTCGTGCCGTTCCGAGATTACATTGACAGAAGTGGAAACCACGTGTTAAGCATGGCAAGGCTTGCTAAAGATGTATTAGCTGAAATCCCTGAGCAGTTTCTGTCCTACATGAGAGTCAGAGGAATAAAGCCATCCCCTGCACCACCACCCTACACACCCCCAATTCACGTGTTGCAGACTCAGATATGACTGCTCTGAAGTGTTCAGCATTTATCACAAATCTCTGGATGCAGCAGTAGCTTCTCATAACTTTTTGGAGCTTGAAAAGTTCTCTTCACATACCAAAATTCTCCTATAGTTGCATAAGCAACTGGAAAGCTTTTAAATGCTAGGAGTAAGATGTTGATGTCCTGAGACTTTATTTTTAACCCAAACACCCTACTTTTTTGATGTATTTATTGGAGGGGGGAAAGCACAAGTCAGGTTTTCAACTTAGAAGATTGGTCCCTCTCTGAATACTGTGTGTATATAAATGTATAGGAATGCTATTACTCTGTATGAATGTTTACATGTTACTATTTTTAAATTTCAGTACTTTTATAACTATTCTTAAGAATAAAAGTTTGGAATATTGACTCACACGTCTTCTAGCTTGCAATAGTTTGTCACAAGATAACAAGAGAAGCAATATCTCTTTGAATGTTTGTCCAGGAAAATACAGATGAAAGCTAAGAAAAGGACAAATATATCTTAGGTGTTTAAAGTAACTGAAGTGCTTCAATCAGTGCTCAGTAATCCATTCATCTCATGTATTGAAAATTTCAACTCCTAAATGTGAATAACATAATTGCATGTGACTTATAACTAACTCCAGACTCTGAGGGGGAGGTATGTGTATTTTTTCAGAGATTCTCCAATTTCTAAGTTTATCTAAGTTTACAGTTTTTTAAACTAACTACTGAACCAAATTAGAATATTTACTTACTATAATTAATTAAAGAAAATTACCTCAGTCCAGAGCTATCAGAGTATTGTAGTTGACTCACTGAGATTGTTAAATTGAACCATGCATTCCTTAAAGCACTGGAAATTTTGCATCAGAAATCTCTTTTAAAGTGATTACAGCATATGTTTTATAATGGACCATTTTAAACTTTAAAAATTTAAAATCTTAAATTTTAAAATCCTTTTTTTTGTCAAGATTGCCCATTCAAAGGGATGCTGACTCTTAATATTTGGGTTTAATATTGTCATTTAATCACATTTCCATTCAGGGTGCATGAATAATAAAGTTAATTAACTGGTTTAAAAATTGCACAACTATGTTGCTTTGTGCAAAATTTTGTGTACGGAACTACCCCAAAAAATTTATTATATGCCTGTTCGTATATAATTATAAAATGGTTTTGCATGTATATTTTGTACAAAATACACAGTTTTGTGAGTTTGTGTCAGATACATTTTATTTAGAACTAATGGCCTTAAATTTCACAAAACTCCTGAAATGATTGTGAACTGCCTTCAAATACTGTTTAAACTGAAAAATTTAAATTTTTTGTGTCACAGTTGTAATTGTCTTGTATACGTAACTTTTTTCTTTGCATATAACCTGTTTATTAATTCTGTTTCTTACTACTGTATGTTGTAATGTACAGTATAAAACTAAGGTGCATTTTTTAAGCATGAGAAGTTTTTTGCCAGAAAGCATATCTTCAATATTAATGGCATATAACTATGTAAATGCAGAATCTTCCATTTTTAAATATATTTAACTTCCTTTAACTATTTCATGTGGGAAATTACATTTTCCAAATAATTATTCTGTAAACAAAAACAAAAAAAAAATCTTTTTTTGGTAAAAAAAAAAAAGTCTTGTTTTATTTTTATTTTGAAACAGCTTTTACATAAATATGGACTTTAATTTTCTCACCAAAATATGTATTTCTTAGTGGATAGATGTTGCATGAAAGAAATTTGATACTTGACTACTACAAATTTTGATGAAAGTGCATCATAAAGAGTAAGTTTAAATCTACTGTATGGTGATGGTGGTCTCCTTTCATCTCCTACACTTATTTTTTGCACGGACATTGTTGTCACTTTTGAAAAAACTGAAGTTACACTATGTTTCTGTTGTTTCATTTGACTGGACAAATCTTTGTGCTGTTTTTTGTATTGGTTCCCAGTGATCCACGTGTGGGCCATATTTTCAAAAATATCACTAGAAGGCCAGAAAACAAACTTACTCACTCGAGAGTAATTTATTAGGTCTCATTTAGCCAATACCTTTTATTAGTTCAAAGATTAGTCTCAAAACTAATCTAGCAGTTCATTTAACAAGTGAAAGTACTTTTAAAGAAAGGTATTACTTCATCAAAGTTACTTTGTCTATCCAGCCTAAGTACCAGCCTATTCTGTTCCATACTGTTGGGGTTTTATTCTTCTGTTTGGTATTGGGTGCTAAATAAAACATATTTAATGTAAAGAAATAGTTGTGATAAGTGGACTGAGAATTCTAGTGGAAAAAGGCTCTTTCCAGACCTGTGAGATTCCTTGTCTATATGCTTGACATCTTGAATCTGTAACGTGTGAGAATCATTACATAGACCCATTACATATTAACTCTCATTCCTGTTTTGGGATGAGAGTTAATGCTCGAAACTTAAATTTCTCCAGAATATCACCTACAGCCATTTTTACTGCTGGCTTTATTCTCAAGAATAATGGAACACAAAATTTTTATTCCTTCCCAAGAAATGCTAGCTGCTGTCAAAACTTACTAACTTGCCAAGCCTGAAGAGTAGCAGAGAGTATTTATGTTTATGAAAGCTAAAACATGACATGTTATATGACAAATGAGTTTTCCTGTGAGAAACTGTTGGCCCTGACAAAAGCTCTTTGCCATTGGTATCCATCTTGGTGTAAATTATTTCCTTCGTGATACATGCAGAAAGTTTTCTGGTGGGGCAAACTGCATGAATGTTACTACAAGTGAAGGGGGGACACTAGCTCATGGAGTCTAATGCAAGAGTGACTCCTCGGTTTCATTCAGACTAGTGAGGAATTTTTTTGCTAATCTGGAAGAAGAAACTGGTTTGATCTTGGTTACAAATTATAATTTTGTAATTCTAGGCAAAGATGGAAAGCTATACAGTAGAATTTACGTGGACTTCAAGTCAGCTCAGTGATTAAAAAAAAGAGTTTGTGTGCCACAGGGAGGTGTCTTTAGGAGATGAAGAGTATTCAGGAACTTTTCTCTTAAAAGTTGCATTTTAGAAAGCTGGAAATTCTCCAGCTATCTAAGTAGGAACAGATGAAATTCACTCCAGAATACTGAAATTCAGCCATAAAATGGCTGAAACAAATAGAATAATGAATTATTTATCATCTTTAAGAAGTAATAAAAGGACACATAATGAGAAGTTACACCAATGCAGTGGGAGGCTTGGTAGCGTGGTAAGAGGCCGTTATAATTGTGCCAGAAGTTCTTTAAAAAGAAAAATCGACAAGAGTAGAAAGAATGTGTAGCTATGTATAAATGTAAAAGCAAGATATGTGTAAAAAAGAACAGAAAAACTAAAAGAAAATTTTGACTGCTAAAGCCTAATGAAATCTGTAGTAGAAAGGGAAGTCAAATCAATTATTTAACAAAAGGATGAGCATTTAGTCCATTAGGGAAAACCTAAATACTCAGTTTGTTGTTTTGTTTTTTTTCCTTCAAGCTTCATAGAACAGAGATAATAGTTGAATTAAATAACCAATTAAAAATAAATCTAGACTAAGGTTTACCTCTACCAATAAAAATTTGCTACTACTACACAGTTTTGAAACAATTTTCTTTAAAAGCAATATAATGAGCTTGAGGATAAAAAAAGAAACAGCTGCTTTAACAAGACATTTTAAAAGCAAAGCAGAAGATGGCATCCTTGTTTGAAGTGGTGTGAAGTACTATAGGGCTGGTTAGATTGTTCAGAAAAATGCTGTCAGTCTTCCATCATCAAACTCAAGAAATAGAACAATTGCTGTTCCACAGGGACCTGTCTTGCTTTTAGTATTATTCAGTCACTTCCACTGATGAGGCAATATATAAAATTTTGTTATTAAATTATTTGATTATATTAAGTGGAGATAGTTTAGTCACTTTCAAAAATGGAATTAAAAGTTGAAATTATTTTTATGAATTAGAAGAATTACTTGAAAGCGGAGCAAATTCAATCAGGGCAAATAGATAAGAGTACTGGAGTAACAAAAGCTTACTGCACAGTTACAGCACTTTTTGGTTGTGCAGCAATTCTTTAAAACAGTGTCTGAGGTTGTAGTGGATCACAAAACAGAGGAAAAGGTGTCATAAGTAAAACCATTGAATAATGGCCACCTGAGGTAATCCACCTGCTTGTGCTCAAAATAATAAGGCCTTGGCTCAGGTACTAGGTTCAGTTTTGAGACTTCAGATCTGTGGGCCAAATGGAAAGACTCTCAGAGGACAGCTGGGGCACAGAGGCCTTTCAGAATAATTTGGGCAAATGATCAGGGAGGATTTCTGTGGGGTTGTCCTCCCTACCAGAGGTCATCTCTAACTGAGTGAACTCCCAGAGCAGGGGCCATGTGTGCGACCAGGACCAGCCCTACTGAATGCAGTGTGTGGGGAAGCAGGTGGATGTCATCACAGCAGAAATATTTTCAGAAGACAGACCATGTCCATTCTCATTGTTGGGCTGCTGCTTCATACTGCTCATCTTTTTCATGTGACATGTCCTCTACTTTTCAACTGGCTTATAGCCCTTGTACATGTACCTGCAGCACTCCATGGTGGATTTTTGCTTCTTTGCCACTGAGTTGGTAGGGTATGATTTCAAGTGTTCTTTCCAGCCAGCATTATGCATTGCCATGAGTGTGCAAGTGACTGTAGATGACTGGTATTTTCAAGTTGGCCATGTAAAGAAAGTGAGCACAGTACTTCAGTTTGGAGCATATGCCTACAGCCAAGCACTTGACAATACTAAATCTCATCATTGGAATTTTTGTTTGATGATTTTATTTTGCAAACCGTCAAAGGCATTGAAGTGACTGAGTGTTCTTACAGACATCCCATCCTGCCCAGGAGTACAATTGCTGTGAGACACCTGTCTAATAATCATGCAGTGTGGATCCTGGGGCAGTGCATGCCACAGGTGGTGGGAGAACCTTCCCAAGCCACAGCGGGCTGTGCCTGTGCAGGGAGCAATTCCATCACTTCTGCACTGCTTTGTTTCCCAGGGAGCAAAAATTCTGCCCAGCCTTGAGAGGAACAAGATTGCCATAATGACTGAGGGGCCTGTGTGTCCCTGTGCCACAGGATGCTCTGTGGTTTGCTTTGCTCCAGGCTGATCATGAAATCAAAGCAATTGACTGGATGTGCAGAGTGATTAGCACTGAACGCGGTGTTTTAAACTGAGTGGGCCATCAGGACACAATCACCAGCCAGAGGGAATTCAAGGAGAAGAAAATTGTCTCTCTTCCATGAGCAGAGGACTACTGCCGCCTGTGGAGAAGATGAAATATTTCCACTGGTACAAGCAGAAAGGCCCTGAAAGTACAAGACTGACCAGGCAGCCTTGGTGGATGGCTTTCTGTGAGCAGGAGGGAATGGAAAATATCAATAGGTAGTCAGACCTGGAGGGAAGGAAGAGAGTCCAGCAGGAGTCTCTCATGGCTGTTTCTGGCCAATGTTGTCATTAGTGCAGTAAACAGAGGAGTTAGAGGCTGCATTTATAAAGTGAATAAAAGTATTAGCTCACCAGGATGGCAGGCTGAGAGGCCAGAATAAATTGAAACATAGTTTTGATGAATTGGAGGGAAGGTCAGGGAAAAAAAAAAAAAGGTGGAAAATACTGCATTCAGAAGGAAATAAGCACAGATGGAATGAAAATAAGACACCTTTATAAGCAGCAGTTTGGGACTTAATAATCTGTGAATTACAGCTGGGCTGCAAATAGAATATGAATCAAATTGTGATACTGCTGTATAAAAAGCAAAGATCACCCTGGAAGATGCTGACATCAGTTGTGTTCGTAGGGCAAGAGAGATAATCATTTCTCCAGGCTAAGCTGTGCTGAAGCCTGAGCTTGGCACTGTGTCTGGTCCATAGGGCCACACTTTGGGGACAACACAGCAAATTTTGAAAGAGTCCAGGAGAGAAAAACAGCAGATGGTTTTTAACCTGTGAGGAAAATATTAAAGCACTTGGGAGTGTGTTGTATGCAGATTACCAGGAGTGTGGTAATGGTGTCTGTGCAAGGGGATGCTGTTCTCAAAGGCCAGCAGTGATGGGTGATGTTGCTGTCTTTGGCAGCAATAGTGGCTTACATGGGCAGATAGACAAACCTCCCAAATGGCCTGGAGGCCCCTTCTAGAGCATCTCAGGAAAATTACATCATCTTTGTCTTAGAAATTTGTTTAGAACACTCTGGAGAGTTGCAAGGGATTCCCTGATTGTGCACACCCTTCTAAACAGGGAAATAATACATTAAATTGTTAAATATCCTCCTGAAGTCCCCTTTGTCAGTCTTGCAAAGATAGGCAGCCTAATTAAGAAAGAAGAAAGGATAATGCAGAGGGAGAGGACTGGGGTGGATGGGTGATTAAGAAGGCACCAGGAGTGCTGAAGAAAGCCCTGGTGCGATCTTGTCTGAAATACATGTATGCTTCCAGTCACCTGTTTCCAAAGTAATGGACACACGGGGCTCGTGAGGACAGAGACTCTTTGGAGACTTGCATCCAGGGGGCAGGCAAGATGGCCAGCCCCTGTGTGTGACCACAGGCTATGAGGAGGGAAAAGTTCTGTGGTGAAGGTCAGGTGAGGATATGCCAAGCAAATTGGTGTAAGTGGGCAGCAAGATGGGAGTCCCCACCTGTACACCTGAGGTTTTGCAACAAGGTGTTGGAACGGCAGTAAAACTGTCCCATTGAGGATTAACTACAGTTAATTCTGCAGTCATCACACCATGGCTTGATGTTCTCAGTCAACTGTTGTTACCGACCAAACCCCAGCAAAACCCAGAAATATTCCCTATAATTCCTTCAAAAGAACCAACACACAATATGCTGTCAGCTCCTCAACATTCATAGCATTAGGCTGTGCTGAAACATGCACTTCCTTCAGTAACCAGAGCTGGTATTTGCCTCATATCTCTGATTCACTCACTGGTAATAGGCAAATCTCTGGATAAAAGAATTGAAGATTCTTCAAGGGATGTTGGAATTGAGCTTTCGTTAGATTAACACTATCAGATGCCCTTAAATCTGTGCTTTGCATGTTTATTATGTTAAAATTCAGAAATAAATGCCCCCTTGGTGTGGAGGGGAAATCACTTTACAAAGGAAGCTGTAATTGCTCTCCCCCACTGACCTTCTGTTGAGCTCATGGTTTGCTCCTCCAGTTGGAGCTGCAGATATTCACTCGTAACCATGATAAGTATTTGATAACAAGAACCCCTCTGGTTTTAAACATGAGTCATCCTCCTTTTCTCCTATCTAGACCTCCTCAAAACTTGTCTCCTTTCTATAACTCAGACCTGTATGAATCTCAGCAAATGCCACTGTGGTAGCCCTACAAAAAGCCTAAAATAAAACTGCCTTTTAGCATTTTACTCAGTGACTCAATCAGTAGAACTGACACTATGGAGAAATCACATCTGCTAATGAAATTGGCTATTTACCTGTTGCTAAGTGCCCTCCAGCATAGGAAGAGGTTTTACAGCATATAAAACCCCAAACCCACACCTTGTTGCAGACACAGTTGCTTCTGAAGTAGCTTTTCTCATCTTGCTAAACCTCTTGGAACAATACAGGCAGGAAGGTGATGCCACTGTGAATGTGAAAAAACACTGAATTGTAGCATTTCATTTTTGGAGACATGTTCTCAGCTGCACTGCAACATTTCCCGGTGTCCTGGAAGAAATAGCAGGAAAAGAAATGTGTTTGAGCACCCTCCCACAGCATTAGTGAGGGTTTTTTCTGGCACTATTAGGTATTTCACAGTACAGAAGGACTCTAAATGCTCCTTCGTGCATGTACTGTGTCATTATCAATAGATCTGTCAATTACCTGGCATTTCAAGGAAGTACCAGGCTTCCAAAAACTATTTTTCACAATGGTAAAACCAACTGAAAAGTTGCTTTATTGAAAATCTGTTAGACTGAAATAGGAAAAAGAGGATGTTTAAAGTATCACTGTACTTTGTAGGTAGGTGATCCCCTCCTCTCCCTCCTTTTCCCTCTCTTCTCTCTTGTCCTCAAGCCAGTGCCATAGAGGGGAGCTCCTTCCCCCCAGCTCCGTTGTGGGCATCTGCCCTCACCCCAGGCCAGGTGGAGAGACGCCCACAGACACCCCCTCACACCAGTCTGGGATTGATGGGAAGGGACCACATGAAATGACTGTTGAGTTCTTGGTGCCACAAAAGTCCCAGACCAGGGGACAGGGCAGGAATCACTTTGCCCATGGCCGTCCTGCAGCAATGGCAGCATTTGCAGAGTCAGATCTTGCCCTGGCATGTTGTAATAAGTCAGCCAAGACTCCATTATTTTCATGCAGGGAAAAGCCATTTCTTTATTCACATAGCTTATTTTATACAGTTTTCACAGACCTCGTGTGCAGTACCTATTGACTGGTAGTTTTCTTACTACTTCATTTATTGGTCAGAAGGTCATATGTGTGTACATGCTAAGATTCAGGTTATTTACATTTTTCCTTTATGGGTTCTCATGGAACAGATCTTATTGTTTACACAGATGCACTTACTCTTCGACCCAAAAATAGGTTGTTGTGTTAACGAACCTTTCATACCAAGATTGGTTTTGCATGGGAACTTGCAAATTGCCTAACTACTTAGAAGAGATGACAGGCCAGCTACTAATTTAACAGAGCATGCCTGGTTTTATGAGGCCTTTCTTTTATAATGCTTCTACCTGCCACGACCCAGGCAGGGATGGCTGGCGAGGCGCCAGACGAGCTGGGGCAGCAGCCGGCGCAGCGCTGCGTGCGGCAGGGCCGGCTGCCCCGGGGGAGGCCGGGCCCTCGGGAACAGCTCCGGCCTGCCCCGGCCGGGCCCGGCACTGCTGCAGGAGGGGCAGGACAGTGCTCAGCTCTGAGACCACTCCCAGGAGCATCACAGCAAATAAAGCACAAGCTAACCATTCGGGATCTTGGCTTCCATGGGTTTTCTCATGGAAAATTCCCCGTAAGGCCAGTCTGGAGAGGCAGGGTTATCGGGTAATCTGGAGGCTTTGGGAAAGAAGAGGAAAAATACGTACCAGCACCAGGGACACTTTTTACTAATAAAAGAGACGTTTTTCTTTCCAGAACAGGAGTCGATGAGGATGCAGCTTGGCTGAGCTCTGTGCTGCATATTAGACAGCTGCTGCTGCAGCTCCTGCCCAGCTGAGGAGCACCAGCCCTGCCTGGATGCAAAGGGAGCCTACCGAGTGCTCACCATCCAGCCCAGGGCAGCATGGGCTTTGTTTGCTTTGCAGAAATAGCTGCAGGCAAGTCTGTGTTTAAAATGTGTAAGCAGGTGCACCAAGCTCTGTGGATGGTCTCTGGGTAAGGTTTCCCAGCTGAAGGCAGTCCTCTGCCATTCCAGCCGGCCTCCCCTAGGGCAGATGTGCCTCTGAGCTCTGGCTTCAGCACTGCAGGGTGCTCTGGCTGTGCGGGGCACATTTGTGGGTTACCAAAGGCCCAGCCAAGCTGGTTGGAGCTGAAATACGCCCTTTTCTCTCCAGAAGCTGCTGGCTTTTGCTGTGTGCAGGACTGCTGCATGCTGTAAGAGGCGCAGCAGGGCGGCCAGGGCACGTGGCTGCTGGGTGGTTGTGCCTCAGGCCAGCATGCTCGACCCCCAAGAACAGCAGCAGGCAGATTTTATTGCAGGCTGAGACTGCAAAGCTGTATTGCTAACATGGCAGGACAGGACCTGCCTCATCAGGCCTGAGAAGCCAGGAAGCTCTTCCTGTTGCTGTTCCCTTCTCACTCTTATTAAATTACAGACCTTCTAAATTGTGATTACCGTAAAGAAAACTGAATGATCTTGTCCTCCATGTGCATCTGTTAGAAATAAGCCAGTGACAGGTGGAGGAATCTCTAGACATCTCAACCGCTTTCTAAAATTCGCATGAATCTCATTAGGAGTTGGAGTTCAGGGGTTTGGCCATGCACTGCTTTGCCTTCCCTGCTGGATTGTGCCTGTGCCCAGGCAGATGTCACAAGAGTTGAGAAGGAGGGAAAAGTCCCTGCATGATCTTAAAACTCTCCCACCTGTTTGTTCTGTCTGTGTGCTGTGTTTAACCTCAAATCTGAGCTTCAGCAGAGACTCAAAGCAGGAGCACCTCCCTCTGTTCCCTTTCTTCCCACTGCTGTGCTTTCCATCCCTTTACCCTCATGGCTTGTCCAGCACTTTCTGCTGCACACAGGGCTGGAGTGTGAGAGCATTACAGTGACAGCCACCCCTGTTTCATCATGACCACCCACCTGAGCCCCACAGGCAGGTGCCTGAGGAGCAAACCCCAGTGGGGGCTTGGTGGGCCCTGGGCAAGGGGGGCATGGCTGGAAGTGACCTCTTCTAGGACTGCCATCTGGTGCCTTGTTCTGCCTCTTCCCTGGCCCCTAAGGTTGGTTCAACAGCCCTTCTGGGGTTAAGGGCTTTTTTAAAGATTGAATCATTGTATATGTCCATCATCTGGACAATCTGTTCTGGGAAGAAGTAATAGCCCTCTTTACCCAGAGCAGCCAGCTGTACCTAAAGTCAGACTCAGCAGGAGTGTGAGTGACACATGGCTGTTCAAAACCACAAAGGGAGGCACTATTTTTGGGAACACATTTGTTTCCTCTAGTATTCCCATCTGGCAGAAGCAGAAGAGTGGATGTCTGAAGACCTGTGGTCCAGGCGCCAGCAGAGCCCCCTAGCCAGGGAGACAGGGCAGGTCTTACTCTGGCAGTGGGCACAGAAAACCTGGGAGATAAAAGGGCATAAGCTGTGACACAGCTCACAGATTTTTATTTTAAAAACATTCCTGAGAGGGGTCTCTGATCTCTCAGCCCCCTCCTGAGATCAAGAAATCCATGCTGCAGCAGCTGAACAGGAGCTCTTGCCAGGTAGGATGTGTGGTGGAGTATCGGATGAGTCAGGCATGGAGCTATTTCTCACTTATACCTGTGTAGCTGCTGACAAACCTTCAGTTAAACCTAAGCAAAACCTGAGCAAAATGTAGGCAGAATCACAGCTTTGATGGTTTTTGGAAAGCACTTTTCTTGCAAGGAAATCACCATTTTCCCAGCTGCTGGTAGGAGTTGACAGGAAAAGGAATAATAACCCCCTGTCCTGTTGCATCAAAGAGTGGGAGGCAAATTTCACAAAGATCAAAGATATGAAATGGGTAAAATTCAACAACGTAGATCTTGCTGTCAGAAATCACCAGGCTGGCATTTGTCCTCACAAGGAACTGAGGAAAAAACCCAACAAAACTGACACAGAAAGAAGGCATTTGCTGAATAGGTGCTTTCAATTAAGAGACCATATAGCACGATAACCATGAGAAACTGTCTTGTGGTGAGCCTCCTTCCTTGGGTTCTCTGCTGGGAGTCTGTCCTTGTAGAGCTGTCCTAGGATACAGCTCTCTGCAGAGCTGGCAGCCTCGACTGATGGCCAATTATCACTGGAGGATCCAGGAGTGATTGCACAGAGTGCCTTGGTCTGCAGCGAGCCTCTCCAAGGAATTCTCCAGGTTTAAATTCAAGCGCTTGGCACTTGAAATAATGCCATGATAGTGCTCTGTGAAGCTGATGAAAACCTCTTTCAAGTCAAGTGTTGGCTGTGATGCAAGAAAAGGTTGTCTTGAAGGGTTTTTCATCTATTTCATGTGCTCTAGTGGAAGAATAACGATGGAGCAGAGGTGCTGGCACCTCTGTGTGCATGAGCATTCATTTTGGGCATAGAGGAGGACAAGGGGATTTGCAAACACAGTCACACTGCTAAAGGGATCAAATTAATCCTCTCACATCTTTCCCAGATCAGAGGGCAGCCCCACAGCTGGTGCATGGGCTGCAGGAGCAGCACTGGGCTGGTGACTGGGGGTGTGTGGGTGTGTGTGTGTGGTCAGAGAGTGGTGGCAGTGGGCACCACAGCAGGGACGTGGGAAGTGGGTAGAGGAACAAGCACAGCACAGGATGGGTGTGCAGCCCTGCCACCACTGTCACCATTGGCCACAACAACACTGGTGACACCACAGGACAACACGGGAGATGCCATTGCCCAGCAACCCCAGCCTGTGGAAGAGCAAGTGCCCACAAGGAGCTCACTGAAGGACATCCCATGGAAATATTAGAAATTCTTTACAGTGGCAAGGAGAGGAACTGAGCACAGCACTGATTCCCAAAAGGAAGCTGTGAAGAGAATATTAAAGGGATAAAACTGATGAGTAGTCATTGACCTAAAAGCAGCAGTAGGGAAGCTGCTGTAACACTGGGTCCTTCTCCTGCAGCCTGGTTTCCAGCCAGGTATATGTTCCTCCTGCAAGGGCAGGAGACACCTGGCTGAGAAGCAGATGGTTTGGAAAGAGCAGAGAGCTGTTCTAGGGGATTAAAATTTCATATATTTTATTATATTTTTTCTATCTTTCACCATAATCATGCTTTGATAGAAACAATACTAACTTCAAAGAAAAGAAGTGTTTGTTTATTGATTACGTTAGTTTATGTATTTAAACTTTATGTATTTATCTATAAAAATAAATAGAGATAAGCTGTTCTAGTGCACTTGCATTTTAAGTTGTCCAAGGTTGATGGAGGGTTCAGTAAGTCAGCAGTTGGTTTTTATCAAATTCATCATTTCAGTGCCACTACTTTTTTATAACCAGATCTGAAAGAAAGATTGTGTACAAAATATTTCCCCTGGCAGCATTGCTTGCACCTACCTAGAAGGAACAAGGCTGCTCTCCTCTTATGGAACAAGTCTCATTTTCTTAATTAAGAATAAATAAAAAAAAAAGATGAAAGAGCCTTCTTTCATCTGATTAAGTAGATAATAAAAACACAGGCTACCCTTAAGCACAATTGCTGATTAAACCCTTGGATGCAGAATAAACAGGCTGAAGAAAATTTCAATACATTAACCTGGGACTGATCTACTAAACAGCCAAAACACTATCCCTAATTGGGAAGATTCTGCACAAGGGAAATCAGAGACCAAAGGGGAAAATACATCATTTCTGTAAACAGCAATTTTCACCAGGGCCATGTGGCTGGGGGCAGGTGGCTGAGGCTGAGGATGTGTCTCCAGCACTGTGGTGAGGAGGCACCCCAGGTATCAGGAGCAAGCCTGGAGGAGCCAGGGCAGCTGGTGTGGACAGGGGTCTGGGGGCTCTACCAGGCCCGCAGCCCAATGGTTTGGGCAGCAGGAGAGGCAAAGGGACAGCTTAGCATTTTCACTGCCCAGCAGTGGGACTGCCAGCAACATCCTTCTACTCTTCACCCACAGGGATGACTTGTTAGGGTCAAGACTGGTTTTGCAATAATTGGAGGAGCTCAGGTGGCAGTATAAAAATCATTTGGATTTCAGTCAGAAAAGAGACCTTCTTCATTAATTTGTCCCTTGGTGTAGCATTTATTTGTGGTGTGACTAAACTTTACAAACCAAAGATCTCAGCAGTGTTTATCTGCTTGCAGCACACTGCTTTGCCACTTGCCCAGAAGTATTAAATAGGCTTGGATGCACCAGCAAGATCTTTGCCCTATTCCTGATGGTTGTGTTTCATTCCCAAGCTCCAATACTCAACCCTGCACTGCTTTCAGGTCCTGCTGTTTCATTTTTCAGCATGAGTGTGGCAGATGTCACTGGCACCAGCAGTTGCTGCCCTGATACAGCTGTCAGCAACTGCAGCACTGAGGGGCTTGTGAGTGAGGGGCTGAATCCTGGTCTGCACCAGTACTGCCATGAATCACACTGGACAGTGGTGGATTTGAAGGCAGTCTTGGCAGCCTCCTGGCCAGAGGGGTGCAGAACAAAACCTCCTACAACTACGGTTAAATAACAAGACTTAGCTGTCAAGTAGCTGAATGCAAGACAATGTTGCATGTTTCCAAGTTCTGGGAAAACAGCATTAGTTTTCCTTTCAATTACTTAGTATATTTTTTATTTATTCTTTCAATGAATGAACTTCAATAGCAAAAGTCTTAGAGGATGTGGGATAACTGATCATACACAAGCCCAAACAAATGACTTTGCATCATTTATTCCAAAGCCTATCTGCAAGGACATTAGCTGGCACAGATCAGCTGGGAAGACTTTATTTTTCATCTGGGCAACAGCTAATATCCCCACAGAAAGTACTGCTTTGTTCTTCTCTGGATATTGCATCTCCTAATTAGTGTAATCTATTTAGTCTGCTCTGTTTGATTTTTCACCCACAGAGGCTGTGAAGCTTCTGCTCTTAAACTTGGACTTGCAGTTACCTCCTCTGGGTAGCAGTGAGGCCCCTGTACACACAGCGTCCTCTTTGTAGGAGCTGGGAATGGCAAGGAGAGCACTCTAACTCACTGCCTGCTTCCTGCTTACTTCCCTGTCAGGAGAGAAGGGTGATGGGGCAATCCTCACTGAGAGCAGGTGGATGCTAAGGCACGGGATGTGGCTCTAAATACATAACTTAAAACGGCCACATTCCTTACATGCCTTGGTTACTCTGTGCTTTGAAGTTTCTACTTTGTCCTCAGTGAAGCAGTGGAGGAATCACTGCTGCCATTTCCATTTGGGTCTGTGACTTTTTGGCCCACCCTCCCTGGTGTGGGAGGCAGAGCCCTTTCCACTTGGAGGTACAAGGACAAAACTCAGGTCATTCTGTAAGAGCTTTCTGTATGACAGAAGTTTGTCTTTTCCATACAACTTCCATTCCTAGTAAGAGAGTTGTTAAATGAAACTCTCCTTTGAATGTTGTCTTCCTTCACTATTCGTGTTGCCTTCACTTCTTGTATGTCCCTCTTACAGTTATGTCCTATTTTCAGCTCACAGCTCTTCTGTCTCTTTATTTCTCTCTCCTTCATCAGTTCATCCACAAAAAAAAAAAAAAAAAAATTCTGAGGCAGAATCTCACTTTTTAGGGCTGTTCAGGTGGGTTAGAAATATTTCAACCAGAGGAAACAATCTGAATGGTTTCAGAGGCTCACAGGCTGCATGGGGGAAGTGAGCTGGCAATGCAGAGCAGTTCAGGTATTGCTGGCATGACTCAGAGCTCAGCTCTAGATCAGCACTGCCCTGACCTCAACCATCCAGACCAGGGACCGTCCTCCAGGCCAACTCAAACCCTACATGTTTTGCAGAGAGGAGAGTAGTTCTCCTTTGAACAGTCAGCCTCTCTCTTGGCAACATTCCCAGTTGGGTATTACTTTGAGAAATCTGATGTAACCTGAGCAGGACATGGCAGTGGTTGTCATCCAGGGACCCCTTCCATCACAAAGCCTGCTGTGAAAACATGATCTTGAGGAAATAGAGCCTGTGGAGGTGAGTGCCAGGAAGGGAGTATATTTTTGGAAGCAATCTCCTGATGCATTCAACCCTGTGTTCCTTGCTGAAAACACAGGACCATGCTGCTTTAGAAAAAACAGAGCAATGATAATAGGAGAGTACTTGCTTCAGCACTATGATGGGGTCCCACTGAAACTGGCCTCTGGATTGACTTCCAAGAAATAACTGGGATATTTCATAGTTTCATCCCAGCAGTCATCGATGTGGAGATGGATATCTCTCTGGGCACCGTGGCTGCTTGCAGTTTCTCACCTGCGTGGGCAGCATGGCAGCCAGAGCTGCTGAGGTTCCATCTGTGCCACAACACTTGGGATGCTTTGTTTTCCTGCTGAAGGAGGCAGGTTTAGGGCTGAGCAGTGGTGTCTGGTACAACAGGACCACACACCTTTCACGTACCATAGCAGCAGCATCCCCGTTTTCCAGGCTGGGGAAAGGATCTGCTCCCAAACTCTTTTCTGTGCATTTGAAAAATCTGCTTGACAGCATCTAAGAGGCAGGGAGAGGCACTGAACAGGATAATACATAGAGATTCCTCTATGTGTATCAGCCAAATATAAGAAACCCCAACAGGGTATATTCTCCAAATTCCCTCCCCTGGAAGCTCTTTCACAAGGTAGCTGAGCCTGCTAAATGTGGCTCTGACACCACCATGATATGCACAAGCCCTGGGCTGGGGATGGTTTGAAATAGCAGTCTTGTGATTCTCTGGAGAAATCTTGAGTGATGAATGACTCTTTTGCTGCAGCTGGGAAAGCCAAGTGGTTTCAAGGTGTACCTGTTTAGTTATGTCACACCTGGAGATCACCAGAGGTGACTCCTAGGTTCTTGCAGCCCTTGTCATAGGCCATGTGCCACTAAGCACTGGGTAACTTGAGCACTGGAGTGGGAAAAGCTTGCCATCTTCAAAGACCACATTCAGCTCTTCTCTACTATACTGAAACTGTTCATTTCATCCAGTGAATGCCAAAGGAAGAAATTCAGTATTACTTTTGCATCCTGTATGGGAAAACTCACATATATTATCATGTATGATTTGGAGTTTTAATGGGGATCAAGAGCATGTCAAGATAGCAAGTCTGGGGTGGACATATGTTGAAAAGTATAATTCCTTGTATACTGAGGAGAAGGAGATGAGATACAGCAGATGAATCAGAGCCAGTTGCACTTTACTGCCTTGCTCATTTGGTTTCACAGGGAATCCTCAATCCCTAGAGTGAGCTAGATTACTTTTAACTGTTTTGAGAATGAGTTTCAGGTACGCAAATCTTTTTCCTTGTAAATCCTTAATACTTGGAAACAAGTGGCCAAATATTTTTGGTATGGTTACAGAGGTAATAGTTGCATTAGTTATTTAGAAGGTGACTTTGGAAAAACACCGAGAGGAAATGGCTCTAGCTGCAACACTTCAAACATTTCAGCTGTTTTACTTCACCTTCATGATTTCTATTTTTAAAAGCTATTAAAAATGGCCTTTTGTTCTTTTGCTTTTTTGTTCCTTCTTTGTCAGGTTTGCTCAGATTACAAGTCAAAACAATGCTTTTTCTTCTGTTCCGTGGTGTAGATTTACTGTCAGAGAAAAATTGGCCTTCCTTTTGTTATAAATGCTGTCATAGACAACAGGCAGATGGTAATAAACCATGTTGAACTTCCAATGTCTTGCTGCTGCTGCAAGAGCCACAGCTCTGTCTGCAGAGTCAGGGGTCACCCAGGAGTGGAAAAGCTTCAGGTGAGACACTGCTGTGTTGGGTTTGGCCATCACCATGTATTTCAGGTTGACAGCTGGTTCTTGGCTCATTTGCTGAGCCTTGTGGTCTGGGCCAGGTTTAATCTCACTGTCAGCTAAGAAGGACTTAGGAATTATCTTTTCTTCACCAGTGATATTAGACATTGAAAGAATACACTGCTGTGCTTGGCTGCCTTCAAGAGCAGTGTCCGTGTGGCAGCAGGAGCCCTTCCCAGCTCCTGGCTGCAGAGATGATCATGACTCTACCAGCAGTGGCTTCTGGAGGATATTTGCCAAAGCTCCAGCTGAAGCAAGGGGCCTTTTTTTGTCTCCTTTCCACATGTATAACTGTCTGTCAGGAGTTCCTATAGGAGACATTACTGTTGTAGTAAAAAGACTTAATGATCTGTATTGAACATAGGTCAGAGAAATTCTCATAGCAGTGCCCAAGACAACCTCAAAAGGTGAAGGCTGAAGTGTCCTGTATTTTTCAGAAGACAGATTAAAATTCCTTACACAAGGGAGAAGTGCTCTATCACTCTTCCCAAGTTCAGCCATGGCCTCCTGAAATCTTGACCCCATGCTGGTTTCAGCTCAGGGCCAGAGCTTTCTGAGTTCTGACAGTGAGTGCAGGTGTTTGCTGTTCCGCTTTCTGATGCCTCACACAAGGCAGATCCTTTGTTTTAAGGAGGAGTCCTTTACTGGATCACATGAGAAATATCCATCAGCTGGACCTAATATAAGTTCATGTGATTTCTCCAAAACACCTTCCCTACCAGAGACACTGCCAAGAAACAGGGAACAGCAGGGTGTTTGGGAGCCGATCTTTCCCCAGTCTGGAAAAGGGAAATACTCTAGGCATATGTGGGGGATGTGACAGAATGTCACCAGATCCCATTGCTCCACCTCCCTGCTTCTCCAACACAAGCATGTCAAGCTCTCCAGGTGATGTCAACAAACACATATCCTCTGAGCAGATGAGGCGCAAATCCACTGCAATTCAGGGCTTTTATCTGCCTCTCTGCCCAAGGAGCTGGGTGACTTCTGGGTGGGCACCAACTGAAGTTTGGTAGCACACAGGGAAGCAGGGTTGCATATCTTTTGGCATCTGGACATGAAGATGGTCCTTCAACTGCAGCTGCCCCATCCATTTGTGTCTACAACAGCCCTTGCTGTTGCTGAAATCCAACACACCAGCTCTAGATTACCCCGGCTGTGAAGCAGTGAATTTACTTGGGGCACTCAGAGGTTAAAGTGCAAACAGAGCAGTAGGGTGGTTGCAGACAAGAGCACAAACTCAAAACCAGCCCTACAAATCTGTGAGGCAGATACCAACTATCTGGTCTTCTCTTTAGCATGGCCAACATGACAGTACTTTCCCGTGGACTTCCCTGTGATAATTGATTTTTCAACTAGACAAAATAATTTCCAAAGTATGCAAACTTGGGCAGGGGGAAAAAAAAAACCAAAAAACCAAAAAAACCCAAAAAAACCCCCCAAACAGTAAAGGAGTATTCCCACATAGATTTAAAGACTGAAAAGAAATTCAATCAATTCACCTCTCCAGAAGGGGACACCTCATCTTCAATTACACTGAGTGTTCCATCACCCCAGCCCAGCTATTTTACTGATGAATTACTCTGCTGAAAGTCTTTGTTTTCTTGCTAGCTTAAATTTATCCAGGATCAGCTTCCAGTCATTAGAGTCCCATTTTAATGTCATTGCACAAATTGATGGTACTTATTTTCTAGATTCTTGTACCTTAGGCCTCCCCCTGGATCTCAAAAACTTTAATGCCAAAATATAATTTGTTCTCATTAGCAGTGTCTTGGGACTGCTTTGTGAAGGGACCAAAAAAGTTGGATGTATTAGGCTTTAGCTAAGACACAGAAGAGGATACAGCAGTAAGCACAAAGCAGTAAGAGCTGGAAGGAAGATAAATCAGGTACCTCTGTGAGCCTTGTCCCCCAAGAACAGGGTAATACAGTAAAAGAGCATAATGCAAGCCCTATCCAAATTAAAACTGACAACATAAAATAGGCCTTACAGGCTAGATGATAAATCTTTGCAGCTCACTGCTCCCAAAGTGCTATCAAGACTTCGCATGCAGCCTGAGCCCCACTGTCCCCAGCAGGGTGATGCCTGCTTTGCCCCCTCACCAAAGCTTGGGGCCATCCATGCAGGAGGAGGGAATGGTCCTTCAGGCCTGTGGTGGAAGAACCACCCCTACCCTTGAGCTGCTTTATGATCTCAGAAATGCTTGTTAGGCCTTGCCCCTAATGAACAGCATCTGTTTTTGCCAATACCTTTGCTGATGATTCTTTCAGCAACCTGAAACTGCTGTAACATGGTGCCATTGGCTGAGAAGCATGGGGGGGGGGGGGGGGGGGGTTTGTGAGGACTCCATTAACCTTAGACCTTTTTTTTTTCAGGCCAAAATTTTTGATTCTGGATCTTGCCAAGTGTTGCACTAAATGATCTATTCCTGTCCTACCTCTGTGCCACCAGTCAACTATGAACACAACTTTCATGTTTGTGGTTGGCCATGGACAGCATGGCTTTTCCTTCCTCCTCTCAAGCCTGGCTTTAAATTACTGATTGAATCTGCTTTAATCTCTTTCTGGGATTCCAAAGCCCTGTAAGTTGTCCTTATGAGTGTAATGGACCAGGAAGCACAGACTACCTGTTAGCAAAACAACTAACTGCTGTTAGTGTGAAGGTGTTAGCTAAAGACCTTAGATCACACACCACAGATTTTGCTCTCCCTCTCTCAGCTTTCAGACCCATCATGTCTAACTGGTCTCACCAGCCATCCAACATCCAAGGATAAAAGAGCTCAAGACTGATGGAGAACCTCCAAAACTAATGTCCTTCTGGGTAAAAAGGAAAGCCAACAAACAGTGGAAGAAAATCAAATATAGGAGAGTGCTTGTATGATAGGATATTCTGCTATATTGGGTTACTGCCTATCTTTTTAAAGAGAAATTGTTGGCTGGGATATTTGGAGCATGAAAACTTTTACAAGATCATTAACACCAGCCTCATTTATTTGGCTCAAACCTCCAGGGAAAGGGAGCTGCTGGGAAACCTCCCAACATCAGGACTGGGACAGACTGTGGAGAGAATGGGGCTTGCCTTATCTCTTACATTAGTGTCCTCAATTTTCAGGGCAGTTAACAGGTTTTCTGAACCCTGCACACCTCCAAAGATCAATTTCTTTGGCAAAGAAATTTGCATGTCTGTAGCACGGTGGAAATCAATGACTGTTAATAACAGCATCAAGGGGCCACTTCTGGACTCTACAGCAGCAGACAGGCTGCAAATTAGCACAACTGTGCCAAAATTATAATTTACAAGGTCTTCAGATATTGACAGGTTTTTATCTTCTCTCATTTCATCCAAGTCTATTTGCTGTATCAAGAGGGCATAGTTCATTTTTGATCAATTTTGTTTGTTCTTTCCCAAAGAAGCTTGTCTTGTAAGTCATACAATACTTCTGAAGACAGGAAAAAATACACATAGAGGCAGGAGGTGTTAGAACTGAAGCCAGCTATGAAGGAATCAAACGATTCATCTGCCTTAATGTTAGAAGTCTGTGGTGCAAATATCTATAGGTGAGCACGTCACCCTGAGCTCCCTTTCTTGTGAAGAGTGAGAAATGGGCTCTTGCGGGGTGTGACTAAGCTGGACTACTTCCGGCAGCTTCGTTAGAGTGAAGTGAGTTTTCGCAGAGCTTGTGCCTGTTTCTCTCTGGTGACTGTAAAGGAAGGCCAGCTCAGATCTGGCCATTTACACAAGCAGAATGTGGTTGCCCTCTGACACCTCTGGGTCTTTCATGCCTGTTGAGATCGTCATTCTCTTTCATCTCCAATTCTAGTTTAAAAATAGTCACTCCTAAACCGACCATCCCAATAATGTAAGAGGGTTGAACCTTTTCTGCAGGTGCATGAAGATGTGAGCTAAGCTGCAGGATGAAGGGCCCAGGGCAAGTGAGATGCTGTGTTTGCTTACAATGCTGGATCTTGCCATTGTGCAGCTCACTGGGCTCTACCTCTGCCTGCAGGCAGCAATATTATAGAATCAAAGAACTGTTGATGGAAAAAGACCCTTAAGATCATCAAGTCCAACTTTGAACCCAGTCCTGCCAAATCCACCACTAAATGATGTCCCTAAGTGACACATCTACACATCTTTTAAATGCCTCCACATACTGTGACTCCACTACTTCTCTGGGCAACCTGTTCCAGTGCTTGATTATCTTCCAGTGAAGATTTTTTTTTCTAATATCCAATTTGAACCTCCCTGGGCACAGCTTGAGAACATTTTCTCTGATCCTGTCAACTGTTACCTGGGAGAAGACAACAACACCCACCTGGCTACACCTCCTTTCAGGCAGTTGCAGAGAACAACAAGGTCTTCCCTGATGCTCCTTTTCTCCAGGCTGAACACCCCCAGCTCCCTCAGCTGCTCTGCACAGGATTTGTGCTACAGACCCTTCCCCAGCTCCACTGTCCTTCTCTGGACACAATCCAGCACCTCAGTGTCTGTCTTGCAGTGATGGGCTCAAAGTTGATCTCAGGAGTCAAGGTGCAACCTCACAAATGCCAAGTACAGGGGAATGATGCCTGTCTTAGTCCTGCTGGCCATATTTTTGCTGATACAAACAGCACTGTGGGAAGCTGGAGGCAGTAAACCCTGAAAACAAAGTCAAACCTTTTTAAATAGCTTGACTAAAAACTTCTGCCTCTCTCAGTTGTTCAAATGTCATTCTCTTCATATTATCAACATATTTGGTCTGCAGTCTTGCAGAAAAAATATTGTATGATCTGACTGTATATGCACACAACAAAAATACCTTGTGAAAATCAGAAATTCCCAAAGCACAATGAAAAATTAAAGCATTGAAGACAATAAGCAGTGCTATACCCTTGGTGTGTGGCATTAAGAAAAAGATGCTTACTTGGTAATGAAGTGGAAGTATTTCTTTCCCTTTCAGGTCATCTTTAAAGATGTCCTAAACTGATTTACTTGTGCTTAATCAACTGAAGTTGAGAATGATCAAAAATCTAAGCAAGAAAATTTACAAATTTATTGTGTTGAAGAACTTAGTAGAAGATAATTGTTTAATACAGGAGGCAGCAATTTGCAATATTCCTTCAATATATTTCCTTTTAGTCCTCACTGCCTCAATGCATCTAGAAAATTTACACTTTATCTTACTATCTTTGTTTTCCTTATGCAACTTTATTCTTTCACACAATTTCTGCACACCTGTACTTCCCTATTTTGTTATGCTTTGGTGTCATTTTTCAGCATCCAAAATCTCTGCTTTTTGATTAGTACATTTCTGGAGAAAATGCAGTGTCTTTCTCTGCAGCAGACGAGCCCCGGGGATTTGGCATGGCTTGGGGATATTCACATTTCTTGGGCAGGAGAATGTTACTCCTTTTTCTTCCATATCCACCAAACAAAACCACTGATCTCCAACCTTGATCATGTAAGCACAGAACTCATGTCATTACTAAACATAAAGCCCAAAATCTGCTGAGAAGATTGTATAGTTCAACTCCAATACATCTGTAAGAAAGGTACCTATGAAAATGTTAATGGACTTAAAAGCTCTGGGAGGCAGTTTGACACACTTCCAGGAGAAAACAGAGCGTTACCACGTAAGCATCAGAGAAGATAAGATACTTTGCCATGGTTACAAATACAAGGACAATAAATATGTCTGATCCTTTTCCAAGAAAATGGGAGAAAAATAACTGGCAAGGTGCCCTCTTCTGAAACCAATTTCAATATAAAAAGGAGCCTGTGAAAAGGATTCTGACTAATTCACTGCCAGGCAGGGAGAAGGAACAACGATTTCTGAATGTAAGAAGCATTGAAAGTGTAACCAGAAATAAAATGAAAGTTCCTTCTGAGCTTTTTAAGAGTGAGACCGACCCAGTAAAACAGATGATTCCCAGTGATTTCAAATCTGCATTTTGTATCACTGAACAAACTCCCTTGACAACATCCAGGAGCAGCTTCACTGCTGATGTGACCCAGGAATTGTAACTTTGGCCACCTAATTGCCTTCTGCCTGGGAGCTGGAGATTCAGCTGGAGGCAGTGCAGGCATTGCGGGGGGGTGGGGGGGGGCGTCATTTCCTCTGCAGAGTCTGGACTCAATTCTGGTAAAGAGATGTTTATAACAAGGTTATGTTTAGAGGCAGATCATTTCCTTCACAGTTTCTCTTGGTACATGCAGAGGAGATTGCTGTAACTCTGCTGTGTCAAGCTGACATACTTATCAGTATAGAGCTATTTGCAGGTAGCTGTCTTACCTATAGATAAACCCTGACTCACTGCTGTTTTCAGTCATCTGCACTCAGTTTAAGTCAAAAGTACAGGCCAAGAGTCCCTCTTTCCCTGTGTGCTCCCTGATTCCTCGTGAGTGATAGGCTGTACTTCTCCCCAGGGCTTTCAGTCTTGTCTGCTCCAGCACATTAGGGACAGTTTAATACTCTGACCCCTGAGAGAGGACTCTCCTGCCAGTCCTCTCAGCTCAGCTCTTTGTGGCACGGCCAGACATGACCCTTAGTGTTCCATTCAGGTTAATGTGGTAGTCGCTGTCCCAGGCTGGTGCTTCTGGGTCTCTGCAGTTTCAGGGGAACAATGGAACATTTTTTCAGAGTATTCCATGCCTTGCAGACAAAAAGATCTAGAAACATCATTTGTCTTATGCAAAAGGTGGGGAAGAAATTTCCTATGCCACTTATGGCAGCAGGGTTCCTGACACCCATTTTTATAATGAGTAAAAAGCCTTTTAATACTCAAATTCCCCAGTTGAACGACACCGGCCAGGCACAGCTATTTTAGGCCCTCTTGTTGAATAAGTTGCAATGGTTAAAGTGATTAAAAATAGCATCTGTGATGGGGATAGCTCATAACGACCTCCAGGTGAGAGCATCTGAGCAGCTGCATCTTTCCAACAGCCATGGGGTGCTGCACTGTCCTGGCTACCTCCAGCCCCTCGACAATGGTGTCAGGTGTGTCAGCAGCAGCTCCAGCTGACAGAGCCACATCAGCTCATACACAAACAGGGTGCATGGAGCAGTTGCACAAGCACTGGCTCTCCCTCAGTTTGCTGCAAGCTGGCAGGCAGCAGGGATGTAGCCACCAGCACTGAGGGTGCAGTGTCTAAACAGCACTGAGAGCCATCCTGTAAGCCTAAAATAAGCCATCCTTATTTTATTTCATCCTTTATGAAATAAAATTAATGTGATGATGCTTCTCTGCTTTCCAGTGCAAAGGCAGAAAGGGGATAGATTTCTAAGAAGTTCCTGTTACCTGCTTTTATTTCAGCTCAACTGGATGATTTCCATCAGGGGTACTGGGGACACCTTGTCCAACAGCATAGGACAGTTTGCAGAACCCTGAATACTAATTCAGCAGCCAAGTGCCATAGATATTAATCTAGTCATAAGTAAAAAGGTGGGATGAAACTTTTGTTGTTGTTCTTTTAATGCATCTCCCATTGGAAATCTGCAGCTTGTGCAGCGAATCTGGGGTGAGGTTCATCATCTGACACAAAGGCAATTGCCAGGATTTTTTTGACTAAATGCCAGGTACCATTGTAGGAGGGAATGTGAGCCTCAGTTGCTCGTGGGCACTCATTTGCAGTTGTAAATAGTGCAGTGTTTGGAAGCAGTTCAGAGTACAGCTGCTAGCAGACACCCCCAATATTGTCTGTTCAGTGCCAGAGACACAATGATCGTGTAGGTGCTGGGAGCAGCAGGGGTGAGAAATGCTGAGAGCACAGCCTCTGCACAATTCTTCTACGAGTAAAAACTCACCTGTAGCCTCTGATCACTCTACTTTCCTCTTACCCATTGATCTTAAATGTATCACATATTTGACCCCATTTACATAGGCATCTATCCCAGGAATAATTCCCTTACAGTGAGTGCAGGATTGTGTGTTCTGAGGTCAAGAGCAGCAAGATAGCAATTACAGAGATAATTGTTTTTAATGCAGTTTTCACCTACAGAGTCCCATTAAAATGTTCTTTGCAGAAGAACAGAAAGGAACAATGTTTTAATATTAGGTTTACAAGAAACACTTTATTTCTCCTTTATTATATCCAAGTTCCTTGACAGCGACCATGAATTAATCTTCACATCGTGCAATTTTTTTTGTGGAGCAGGCTTTGCTCAGTGCATCTGAATACTGAAACCTGAAAAACACTGACAGTGTTTATGGTAATTAAAATCAGTTGAAGGACACTGTTCAGTACTCTCTAGATAGGATTAAAATTCCTTGTGTGTCTCTTAACAATCAACTAGAAAGGAAAGGCCAGACTGTTAAGACCTGTTAAAGAAGGAGCATTTTTCCTCCATTTTTCATCGATGGTGTTTGACAATCCCCTGAATTAACTCCTATATGTCCTGCAACACCTTTTGTCTCAGTGTCACCTATGTCCACATCGGACTGGTTATATTTTAATTCTTTAGTGTCACCAGGAACAGCACTGGTCAGGTCATCTGCAACCATGATCCTGCTCGTCCCCACGCCAGAGAGGGGAAGCAGCTCCTCCTGTGCCTGCCACGGGGATGGGGCAGGGGGATCCCCCCTGCAGTACCCATGGATGCACACACTGAGACAGGGAAATGACCCTAGCCCCTTCAAAGTCACTCCCACATCAGCTGTGGACTCAAAGAGCTGCCACTATCTCTTGTGGATGTCTTGGTAACACCCACTCCGCAGGGCAGGAGAGGTGCCTAGAGCAGCTTGTCACAGGCTCATTACCTGAGAAGCACCTTCCCACACTCCCTGGGGACAGGCTGGGCCGTGCATCAGGGAGGGATTTTGGTCTGACCCACTCCCACTGCCCTTTCCCAGGCAATGGCTGCACATCCCCACAGCCTACTGACCTACAGGGTAACACCCCCTTCTCATCTCTCCTGCCTGTTATTCCTAAAGAGCCTGTCTCCTTCCATTCCAACAGTCCAGTCTCAGGAGCCATCCCATGACATCTGTGAGATGCCAAGAAGATCACAGCCCAACGCCATTAGTACACACTATTAGTGCATGGCAAATCTACAGGGGCTGTTTCTTGTATATGTGATATATTTTAAGCACTTAAAAGTAGGATGTTTTTTGTTTCAATACCTCTTCTGAGATTCAGATATAAGCCAAATTATATGCATTTACCAGAGCCTCCTTTTGCCTTTTCTTAGCAAGAGATACAATTTTCTTTTATGGAATTTCTTGTTTTTTCACTTTTACTCTGAAATTTTCTGGTAAATTTTGTGGTATCCTAGGAGAGCATCCAGCTTTCAAATTCCATGAGGCTCCAACAATTTGAAAATATTTTATGTATTATTGTACTTTCTTACATCTTTCATGTTTCTTTCTTTTAATCTGAGTTTGAACCATTTCCCCTCTGCTAAGAATAGCTGTTTAATCACTACCAAAGCATCTTGTAACAACTGACTCAAAAGAGGCATTCTGTCTCTTTGATATTTCTTGTCATTAGCTTTCCTTCTGCAGTGAGTAGGGAACCAATGTGTCATCCGATATTTCTCTTTCCAATGCCTCCACACATTGTGGGGTTTGCTATTCTTAATTTCTTCTTCTCTTGAATTTGATTTTCTCCCTTCCAGCACATGATGTTCTTTGATGACCATCCTTGCTCACTTGACCTCATGCCCATTTTTTCTGTACTTCTTTCTTGAATGAGTTTACTGAAGAGCTGAAGTTGTCCAAATGGTCTCCTGCTGCAATTTCCAGTGCGACTGCATGCTGGTAGAATTGTATCTTAACATCATTTTGTACAAGGAACTGACAGTTCTCCTGAACAATTTGCTTTTATGTTGTTTTTTCTACAAACTATTATTTATTATCTCTCTTTGATTACTGAAATCTGTTTCTTGAAGTCAATTGACTTAATTCTGTTTGGTTTGGTTCTCCCAGATTTTTTTCCAAGAGCTGTTACGCTTAATAATCTGTCCATTAGCAGTTAATATCAGCCTATCAGCTGCACACTCATGATGCTTAAAGAGCTCTAGGAAGGAAGCAACAACATAATCAAAGCTGCCATGAAAATGGCAATATTAATTTGATTTGTGAGAAGGAAACTAAAAAATTTCAAAAGGACCTGAATTATTAACTGACCTCCCATATCTACCTTGGCTCTTTGTGGTACTTTATGATGCATGTTCTCTCCTAGACATTTGACTGACACAGCAGAAGGTAAATTAAAACTTCCCCTACCTGCACTAGAGATATATTCATGTTCTTATTGGTCACAACTGCAGCTTTACTTTCCACTGACACCCAGGGGAAAAAAAAAAAAAAAAAAAGCAGTCATCTCTACATAATCTCCAAGAGTAGTGTCTCCAAGAGTGCTGCCTCCCCATATGATGCAGAGCAGCTTTAACAGTCAAACTGTTTGTATTCAAAGCAGAGGAGCAAAATCCCTCTGCGGAGCAACCCCTGCCTCCAGCCTGGAAGTGGCACAAACTCCTGGCTGCTGGGACAGAACATGACAAACCTTGCTGCCTGGCACATCAGCCCATGGTAAGACTGCACTCCCTTTACCAAAACAGTGAAGAAGAGGCTGCCCAGAGAGGTTTTGGAAGCCTGTTCTGTTTGGAGAGCCTCAAGGTTCAGGTAGACGTAAGAGTTGCCATGCCTGACTGTGTTCCCCACTTTTCCTCAAGGATGGGCTGGATGCCTCCACAAGGGCTTTCCAACCACCGTGCCTGTAAAGCTTCTAAACCAGTTTCCCATCCCCCTGAGCCATCACAAAGCTGGGATTAGAGCAGAGAGATGGGCTAGAGTCTGCCTAACTCCAGAAACACCAGCAGCTAGCTGCTAGTGGTGGGTTTGCCACTGCACAAAATGTGTGTGTGGCTGTGGTTCTTTCTCCTTCCTGCAGAGTCCTGCTTGGTTTAAAGCTTTCTTTGAAATTTATTGTTTGCCAATTACATGTGATTTTGTGGCTGAAGTTTACATAGCTTAAGTCAGCAGTATGTTTTTGAGAAGCTGCCCTGGAAATGGGACAGTCCAGGCTGCCATAGATCAGGATTTAGCAGAAGGTGATATATGCAGGTAAGGAGGTCCCAGAAGGTGCAAGATTGTACCCAGTCACTGAGAGGCATCTTTGGGAGGTCACATACAGTTAAGGCAAAGGCAGGCTCTGAGCTCTTCCCTTGCTGGTACAGGGCACAGGAGATCCATCACTGCCAGGCTGTGTCCCCCAGAGTCTGAAAGCAAGGCAAAGCCTGGTCCTTCTCCTTTCCTTGTCTTTGTAGTCACTATCCAAAGATATTTCTCAGCTACTGCAGATGATTGGACCCAACCCTTTCCCAGTTAAACCAATTCCCAATTCAAATGGCATTACAAAAATCCTGAGACAGAAATACTGCTGGGAAAAGCTCTGCCATTAACTGACCAAATATTAGAAGGCATCAAAGTACTGCAGATAAAGTTATTTCAAAGGCTAATTACTATACAGTCCTTCTGGCTTTAATTCTAGACTTGAAATATTGCTGTGCTAAGAAAATAGGATTCATAGTACATGAGACACATGGGGGAAGATTCAATTTGTAATGATAATTTGAAAAATTTTAATAGGGCTTCACCAGCATTATGAAGATTGGCAGTTTAATAATTTGTGTAAATTAAGAAGTAAATCTCAGGCCTTGTATTTAAAGCCTTCCTAAAACATCCGGAACGCAGTGCAGGCTAAGCCAAATATCTGGCAAATTCCTGATTCTCTTTTCAGAGTAAGACCTACTCCAACTGCAGCACTGTGGCTCTCACTGCAAGAGCTGAGTGCCTGAAGCTAACAGAGGAAAGGAATTTTAGGCTTAAACTGTCCAAAACCTTCATACCAAAGCACTCAATATTCTGCCATCTTTGCAGTGGACATTTTAGGATGGTGTTGGAAGAAGCTGCTTGTGTGCTGAGTCAATAACCTTACAGAAGATGGGAAGTAATTCTCTATAAGGACATCTTCAATGGAAGAGCAGCAGAAATTAATCATATCAACCACCCGAACTTGCAAAAGCAGTGTCTTGAAAAGCCTTTATTTTGAGGAGAAACTTTAAAAATCATGTGAGAAATAAGCTGTGCCTGGCCAATATTTCCTGTCCTGTACTAGAGTCCTGAGTGCCACAGAGCCCAGGCTGGTGCTGTGGTCTGCTCACAGGGTGCCCTTATCCTCAAGTGGAGTCCATCTCCACCTGCAGATACAAGGAGGGGGGAGATTTCTCCCCCATTTAGCCAAGTCAGGACACCTGGCTGCTGCCTCACAGGAGACGTGGGTGCCAGCTTTGCCCTGGAAAGCCAGTCTCTTGGGTTAGCCAGTCTCTTGTGGACAGTGGCATCCTAGAGATCACCAGTGAAAGGAACAGCATATGCCTGTTCTTAGGCACTGGCAGTCACTCCATTCTAGTATTTTCTTATCTCAACCTACTCATCTGTTCATGTACTCTCTAAGAGGCAGCATGGGAGTTCAAGCCTGTTTTGTGCCATACTTACCAATAAAGTCACAGAGTAGCTCTATTTTATCTGTACTGCATTACAAGATGCCAATGAAAAATGCTGTCTGGATCTACCACAGGTGCAGGAAAAGTATATGGAATGTCTTTGCTGCTGGAAAAGGATAATATTTTGTTGGAAAAGGATAATATTTGGCTGGGGCAAAGCTAATTTTCTTCATAGTAATTGGTACGGGGCTGTGTTGAGCGTTTGTGCTGGAAACAGTGCTGACAATTCAGGAATGTTTTAATCACTGCTGAGCTTACACAGAGTCAAAGCCTTTTCTGCCCATCACCCCACCCCACCAGCAACAAACAAGGCTGGGGTGCACAAGGGGTTGGGAGGGGACACAGCCAGGACAGGTCACCCCAACTGACCCTGGGGATTTTCCAGACTATGTGGCATCGTGCTCAACACATAGAGCTTGGGGAAGAAGAAAGAAGTGACAGAGGCAGTCAGAATGAGGGTGTTAGTGTTCCCAAGTCATTGTTACATATGATGGAGCCCTGCTTTCCTGGGGAAGGCTGAACACCTGCCTGCCCATGGGAAGGGATGTATTAATTGTTTTGCTCTGCTTGCATGCAGAGCTTTTCCTTTACCTATTAAACAGTCTTTATCTCAACCCACAAATTTTCTTACTTTTACCCTTCTGATTTTCTCTTCCATCCCACCATGGAGGAGTGAGTGAGTGGCTTTGTGGGGCTGAGTTATTGGCTGGGGTTAAATGTGACACAGAGGAAAACAGATATTTAAAGAAATTCCCTAACTCCATGTACTTTGTCAAATTATAGGAAAGCAATACTGTCAGATGGAGACTGTAGCTCAGCTGGTGATATGATACAGGCTTTTAGGAAAGAAAAGGAAATAAAGATATAATTATTAAGTTAACACAAAAAGTTTGATAAGAAGGAATGCTACATGCTGCTCAACTGTTAGCAATGGGTTGGGCAAGTTTGCTGAGGGGGAGGTTTCATATTTGTATTTTGCCATTTTCAAAAAGTGACTGTAACAAAATTACAGCCTTGTTGTAATGCATCCACCACTTTTCATTTCTGGCGTTCCAAACTACACAGCATGAGAGACACCTATCTTAATTTATGCAAAATGCCCTATGTGAAGCTGCATTTTGGTACACAGAAGTTAGAAAATAATCTTACCAAAGAAATCATATTTTCTGATTAGCTTTTCAGATTCTGTTTCTGCTAATTAAAAATCTATTCCTTGCAGCTGGAAGACAAAGAATGCCTGAAAACCTGTTCCATTTCTGAGAAGCAGAAGAAGTGCATCTGGCTGAGCTGGGGTTTGCCAGGGCTGCTTATGCTCGGTACACATTTCCAGCCCATCAGTTCTGAGATCAAATTAGAAGCTTTGTGTCTGCAGCCAGGAATAGTTCAGCAGTGGGTGCGTGACAGGCCACCACCTCCTACAGATGCCCAAACACATCCCTTGTGCAGGAAAACGGACAGAAAACCCACAGGTACCCCACAGCAAGCTGCTGGGATGTGGCATTCACACCAAAACCTCTGCAAAAGATGGGACCGTGATTTCATTTGTAAGCCTAATCAAATAGTAAAATAAAACCAGATAATCAGCATAATTAATTCAAATCTATGTCTGGCAAACAGGTTCTCTGTATGAGCCATCTTTTAAGTCAGCATAAATTGAAGGTTAAGCTGGCCTGCCCCATTGTAATCAAAGCAACCCATGGGCGGCTTAATTTTAATTACAGCTCCTGGGGACCATTTAGGTGCTACTCTGGATGCTGCCTAGGCTTCATAAAGATGATTATTAAAGTTGTCAGTCACAGATCATGGAAGTTCATAAGCACGGAAAGAATTCATTGATACCAGCTTGCCCCTATCCAGAGCATAAGGAGGATTTAAAATAAAGGAATTTAAAGAGCCATCTTGGATCTGTAAAGCATTTTAGAGTTCTGCCTAAAAGTTGCTACATAAATGCAAGTGATTATTCGTGATTTGGCTGAATGAAGAGGAAGAATGCTTGAAAATGAGGCTCTAAAAATATTGCCTTTCAGATGTGGAGGTTGAAAGATGAGAGCAAGCTTCATTTCCTAGCCTTGCCCCGATATCAGGGACAGCATGGGGCCTTCTGTAAGATTGCAGGGTCTGCCCTAGGGGTGTGAGGAATGTCCCCCTCCTCACAGCCTAAGCTTCGTGCTGGATCACTTACAAACCTAAAGAGAAGTTGAACATCTCTCATGAGCTAATTGGTGAAGTTCTCCCTGCTGTCACTGGGAAAGACGGGAGGGCAGCTCAGCCGTCTGTAATTGCCTCTTCAGCCACCTCTGTGTGGGGCAGCTGGCCCCCAGGCAGGATGAAGGAGGGACCCAGGCAATGAGAATAAGAAGATGCTAAACTGTAGGTATCTAAAACTTGCCAAGATGAGCCTTGCCCTATATCCCAAAGCTACCCACCAGCCAACACAGAAATCCACTGCTGGGGATGGGAACGGGTCTGGCCCCACAGCAGTGGGGCAAAGGAACCATCTGGCCCTTCCCCATCCCCATGCCCAGCCCTGTGTAGCTGAAAGGGTACTTTTTTTTCCTCAGGCCCCTCAGGTCCTGTTCAAACAAAACCCCAAGGCTGCTGTACTGTTGCTAGAGGGAAATATTTTCATAGGAGCAAGGGCTGTAAAGCATAACGGAAAGCTGCAGGACCTGCCCTTCTGTGCAATCTAAAATAAATTATTAATGGCAAATAGGAATCTGATAATGTACATGTTATGCAATATATATTAAGAGCTGTACACATATGAGATGGAAAATGGATAATGTTTGTGATTCTTTAAAAAGGCAATTGCTGTCAGTTTTGTTAGACATTTCTGTGCACAGCCCTCCAAAGGGAGGAGGTTGTTTATTCTCTGTGCTTCAAGGAAGGGAGAGGAACATTTTCCTCGTACTTTCTGCTCACTGGGTTTCCTCACAATTTCAGACACTCAATAATTTCAGGTTAATAGGAAGTGATAACTCAGAGCCCAAGTCATTCCTCTTGCAAATGCTAATGTTCCTCTATAAATAAAACATGCATTGTAAAGAAACAACTCTTTCATTATGGGGGTAGCAGCCAGCCTGCTCTTAACTGTTCAAAGCTGGATTTGGTGCACTGTGAAACACTTTGGGGTGATGGGCAGGAGCAGCATGCCACATCCAGCCCTCCCCATGCCGGGGGGGAGAGGTCTCAGCTGGCCCATCAGGGACAGATTCCATCTTTCCTCATCGGCTTTCTGGGTGTTCAATGCCCCCGTGGTATCTGGAAGCTGGTTAACCATAATGGGTAGAGTAGGGTGGCTGAGGAGCTTCTTCTGGCTAGGGTTCAGTCAGATTTTTGCAGACCACCCAGACTCTAAGCCCAGACCCAGAGGAGCAGCTCACAGCACTTACCAAAGATCCCAGCCCCCTGTCCAGGCAGCAGGTACCACTGCTGCAGTGGTTCACCACAGCCCTGCAGCCAGGTGCTGGCTGGCTTCAACCCTTAGGGGCACAGTTCTGTGCCCCAGCCAGAGCTGCCCCATGCCTGGTTGCCAAGGTGGGCAGAGGAGGTAGAGAGAGTTACCAAAATCTGTTGTCCTCCACATCCCTATGGTTTTATTTCAGTGCCTTTTCTGTGGCTGGGTGTCTCGGTGGAGAGATAGGGTGCTGGCAGTGGGATGTTACCATCAGAAGAGAGGGACTGGGGTTTTCAGATGCAATTTTCTGAACTGTGAAGAGCAGAGTAATTCAGACACCCAGCCACCAACATGCAAAGTGGCTCATGGTTGGTGCTGTAACTTTTCAGGTTGCCTATAAAAGATTTACCAAAAGTAATAAAATGTAGGTAGAAAATGTAAGGCACATGATAAATTGATGAGAACTAGTTCTGAGAAAGAGCAAAGTGATAAATGTTTAAATAATGCATGAGTATTACTAAATGAAGCTTTCTTCAGATTATGCCACAAAACAGAAATTTGCATTACTGCCTATTCCCCACTGGCCACAGAAATGCTGGGGATGCAGTAAGCAGTTTCAGCTCCAAAACCAGACCCTAGCTCACACATACAAGTATTGAGGAGAAAATAGCACCCGAGAGCTTTAACTACTCAGGGCATTACTTACTCACCCTTTTAAAGGGTGTAGGTATTGCTGCTGGCATGGAGAGGCTAAGAGCTGGCTTCATTACACTGCATGTGGGCATAGTCCCATTAATAAAATATTTGGAGTTATTTTGACACATGACTTCGCAAAGAACACAGGATAGTTATTTTTGTTGAGTATTGAAACAGCCTCTGGGAGAAGTTTCCCAGCAGGAGGTAGCAGAGTATGAGCAGCATTGAAGAGGTGTGTTGTGGAGGTTTCCCACTCCAGAGGTTTTCTTATCCCAAGGCTTTCCCTCATTGGCTTTAAGAAATTGCTCACATAGAAGAATGACTGCTAGTCAGGGGGATGTAGCTGGACATGGAAAAGTTCCCAGTGAAGCAGCAGTCAAGCATCCAAAGGGAAATTATTGTCTTCATGGAAGACTGCTCTTTTTTCTGCTTGTTTTATTGCTTTATGGAAACATCTGTCAGGCAATAATCTTTGATTTTCATGTTTTCACCATTGCAGAAGGAAATAAGAGCTTTATGACACTGAGACCTAGTCTCTTCTCTCATAATCTTTTTTGTTTAATGTTTGTGCTGCTTGGGGCAGGGTTTGCCTTTCCATTGCATCTGCAGAGTGCTTTCCCCAGCAGGGACGTGTTCTGTGCCTGCACTGCTAGAAGCCAGCATAGTGAAATTATAACAACTATAATTAATAACACTAATAAAATGTCATTTCTTCCTCTCCATTACTTGCTCTGTAGGTTCACTATTAACCTGTCTGAAACTGAGCAAGATAACAACAGCCAGAGACAAGGTGAGCCAAATAGGGTGGACATCTGACTACTGTCATGCTCCCACTGCAAGTAGAGATTGAGGAAGTTTATTTTAGGAGCTCCACCACACCCTTTGTGGGACACTATTAAGATTTCACTTTGAAAAGAAATCCCTCACCTCTTGCCTCAATGACTAGCAAAAGGGGCCTCAATACAAAGACCTGTTGCATAGATTAACAAAATTTAAGAATAATGTGGGGGAATTCTTAGTCCTTTATGTGCATTAATTGAGGTGGCACACATTCAAAAACCTTGATTCCACAATCATTAGGGCAATAACTCTGAGATACAAGAATGACACTCGGGCCAAGTTCTGGAGCTTAGTACCAGCTATGGTGTTTCTAAAGCAATAGATGTTGCTTGCCCAGTTATGTTGTGGAAATGTTTCCCTTTGTGGCACAGCTCCTCCTTCCCCGCTGCTGCCCCTGCAGTGCTGTCAGTCACCCTCAGAAAGTCACAGGAGACCATCAGAGAACCAACAATAAAGCAAATGTAAGCACAGGGGCTCAGGGATGAATGTCTAGAGGAACTGTAGCCTGGTACATCTAAATTAAGAAACACTATCTGACATGAGAGGCTGACTCATTCGCGTGGAGCTGAGCTGCCTCCATCCCAAATCCACACCTGGGGATATGTGTCATGTGGTGATTTCATACCTCTTGCTGAGGTCTGGAGGGACCAGCCAGGTGACCACTGGTGTCAGAAAGCCCCAGGCAGAAGCAGAGGGTTGCAGGCAGTGTTGGAGCCAGGAGCTACCTACCCCAGGTCTAAGTGGGTGCTCGGCTGAGACACCCGCCAGGACAATCCCATATTGGGTTTTATAGCAGGGACTACACAGGTCAGACTCTGCCATGGAGCACTTTCATTGTCACCTGCACAATTTGCTCTACAATTTGAAGAAGGAGGGCAACACTCAGCCCATATTTCTTCCACAGACATTGCAGCTTTGGAGCATGCATGTTCTGCATCAGTTTCTGCTCTCCACCCTGGCAGAGGCATGCTACTGAGACAGGTACAGCGACTTCCCCAGCACAGAGAGAGATGTGCACATGCAGATACAGCATCTGCTCTGCCACTAATTCTTACTTGCTAACTGAAACATAACCCTGACCATATAGACCCTCAAAAGCCACCAGCTCCTTTCTGCAGCTTCAAGCACACATGGTTCACAGCCTCTCAGGTGAACACTGGCTAGTGCAATTCAATAGCTATATCAGAAACTTGGAAAATGGAAAAATATGCATAATATGTGTTCTTGGGAAAGTGTGTAGTTAGCCACAGTTTGGTGAGCCACAGGGGAGCCGTACAGAGCTCATTGCACCTTCTGACAGTCCAAATTCACTTGGTAAATTACCATCACATATTTTTAGTCAAATCCCAGGTTCAGCATTTTTAAAAGCTACTGGAAAATCACAAATATGTTTCCAAGGATAACTAAAAAAAAAAAAAAACAAAACAAAAACAAAAACAAAAAAAACACTAAAAAAAAACCCCAGCCCCACAAATTATATTGATGAGAGCTCAAAGAAGTTCATTTGTAAAAAATTTCTGCTGTAAGGCTAAGGAAGAACATGCTCTTTGTCTACATAGGCTTGGAGTCTATTTTCCTTGGCTGCTTTATATTCTCCTTGAGGAAAATCTATTGGAGCAGTTGCTGAAAGTGATGGGTGGAAAAATCTCATGCCTAAAGCTGTAATCTGCAGAGAGGGGGAGTATTGGCTTTGGTCAAATCACTGGAGGAGACATGGTACCCTCTGAAGGGATGTCACGATCATCTGCTGCCAGGGAAGACTTTCCAACAGAGGGTGTTGGCACACTAGTGGAATTTCCCCCAGCTCAGCAATTATCAGAGTATAAAAGGGCCAAGACCCATGACACCCCTAGAGCAACGTGATCAGTCACCTCTCTCAGTCCCTTGTTCTTGGCCTCAGCAGCAAAATCTTCCTCTTTAAACATTGCCATGTCCTCAGGCAAGACAACTTGTGTAAATCTTTAGGTGAAAATAATTAGCCATTGGAAGTGTGGACCTAGAAATACAGGACTATCCCTGGCAGCAGAGAGCATTAAATCACAGGTGAGTATCTGTCTAGATGTTTTTAGTGCAATGAAGGACACCGAGCAGGTGCAGGAACTCCTTGCTGAAACCCCATGGCTGTGCATGAAGAGCATTACATGCGGTAAAGAAGGTCTCTTGTGGCCTTGAAGGATGAGATTTTCCTGAGACCAAGTGCTAAAAATGGAGCAGAGCAATACAGATAGTGCTTGAGGGAAGGAATGAAGTTCAGTGTCCAACGAGTTCATTGTGAGTCACTTATCCTCTGTACTCTGGAGTCAGATTGGCCTTCAGATAAAAAGGGAGCAATGAGTGCTCTGAACTGCTCAGTCCAAAGCCACAGGCAGAGCAGATGAGATGACTGCGAGCTTTCTGAGAGGGACAGGAAAGAAACTTTGAAGATTAAAATCCTTGTGTGTGTAGTAACTGCACTCTCAAAACCATCCAATGAGAAGAGCAAATATCAGAGGACAGATTTCAAAAGTTATTTAAATATCTGAAGAAGGAGTGAGGTTCTTCATGTTAATTTTTAACAACTCCACTTATGTCCCTGCATTCCCATAGTTTCCCCAGTACACGTGCTCCTAGGGAGACAAAGCAAGCAAAGTACTGTGGCTGAGCTTGATACTAAAGAGTGCACTAAGCTTGAGCCATGTTACCATAGGGACTAATTAGAAATGAGAGAGCTGTGGGTAGTACAAATCAGCAAGGTACTATCAGAAAGGTACTTGTCCTGAGTCATTGCAGAAGGAAAGCTGTGATGTGATTCCCAAACACAAAGGACAGCAGACAGCAGCAGAGTTGATGTTCATCTAAGGAGAAACACAGAGTCAAGGGTGAATATACAGCTTGGTCCAAAAGCTATAAACAAGATAACAACAGTCAGAACAAGATCCAAATGTATTTGGCACAAGGGGCAAATTCTTATATTTGCAACCAAAGTAGTTTACTTTTATGAAAGGGTGAACACTTCTAACATTAAAAAATAGCACAAAGAAAACAGCAGGACAAAGCTCTCAAGAGAAGCATTATGTCAATACATTTGCAAAGCAATGTTCACCATGAGATTGGTTTATGACACAGGAAAAAAGTGAACTAATATTGTGTTTCAAAACAGATACTGGAAATAAGGGCAATGCAATCACAGCAAACACATATAAAAACAATTAATGACAGTCTGACTCTAAGGCAGAGAATTCAGCTTGCTTTTTACATTGGGCACACCACAAGCTGATCTAACAGAAAGGTATTAGCATGGAGGTACAAGAGGTGTTGCTTTTGTGGGGGTTTTTAAATAGCAAGAGAATTCTTCCATGCTCTGGCATCAAGAGCAGCCTACAAATGGTGATACACAAATGGGTACATCTTCTGAACAGAGGACAAAAAACATTCTTACAAAATGAAGCACAGAAGTACCTAATGAGCTCAGATACATTAAGGATATAGGACACCACATTAATGTTCCATGAAATTAATCCCATGAAAGCACCCATAATGGGAAATCCAATAGCATTGAGAAATAAGAAAAAAAAGAAACATAGGTGTATGGGCAGGTTAGTTGTTAATGAACAACTTTTGCTAAAATCTATGCTCACCGAAATAAAACCAAATACATTCCTAAGTGGGATGTTTAAGTGTGAGCAGTGCCCCAGAAGGACAACCATAGCTAGCTTAAAAAAAAAGTAATTCTGACCCTAAGGCAAAGGTTATGCAAAGTGGAGCATCTTCAAATCCCTGCTTATGAGGCAGATGTCTGGAACTGCCCCAGCAGCCAGCCCGGCTGCCGCAGCTGCCATCTAAGAAGTCCTAGAGGGAAAGCGTGAGTCAGGAGCTGATCTGCTGATATACATACTGGAAAAACGTTGGCACCTTTCAGGAAAGCACTTTCAGCCTAGAAGCATAATTTTGCATATATAACCAAAGGAGAAAATAGACTGATACACATAAATATATATATATTTTTTTATAAATTATTGTGGTGTTTTGCATGATGTAATTCTGGGCAGGCACCTTATGTTGTATTACAGAGAATAGAAATAAAAGTGTATTTCATAGGCTCAGCTTCATCTGGAGGTTGGTAAGAAGAAATCACAGTTTAAATAACACAAAATTTAAGGTTCCAAAAAGCTGAAAAATCATCAAGTGCTGGAAATAGATTAGCATGGCATTTTTGAGCAGCCTTACTCCCAAAGACGCCCTTCAATTCAGCTACAAGTCAGTGGTGTGATGGTGATCAGTTAGAGCAAGAGGAGTATTTTTATGCATTGCTTATACTGAATGAAATTGTGTCTATTAAAAATTACATCAACTAACATCACAGTGGTCCCTCCTGTCCCTAAATTCATCCAGTTCTCAAATTCTTTAAATCCCTCTTCCCTTGACATTGTCTAGAAGAGGTGGGATGTGTCCGCATTTTGGAATTCAAAGCCCAGTGAACCCACAGGTAACTCAGCAGCACACAATACATCACTGCAGATAGTGCTCCAGGACAAGGAACACAGAGCCCATGGCTTGTGTGACCTATCTCTTAGGCACCTGTCAAGGCTTCACAAGGCACTGCCAAACAGGTTTGCAGAAATATTAACACAGTGCATAGCTTGATTTAGAGAAGTCCATGTGGTGGTTTACTGTATTTCATTATTCTGACTCATGTCGTGTGTCAGGATCCAGAGAGAAAAGCTGCTCTGGGTTTCATATCATGTCACAGAAGAAAAGGACCCAGTCTTGTAAAAGGTACACTCAGCTGTGTCTGACAAACCTGGGCTCTGCTCTTGGCTCTGAGGGTGAGCTGGACATGGTCAGTCGTCATCCTCCACATTACCTCCCCTGCCTGTAGCACTGCTATCAGCCTCTCTTTGTGAAGTTTTTTTCAATGCATTAATGAGGAAACGACATATAATCAAATATCATCTCAGCTGCATTGTCTGTGATTCTTCTTCAGAACCCTTTTTTCCCCATAGTCTTGACATCTTGTTCAGCCTCTGAATTTATTTTTCTCTTTTCATCACAACGGTGTATTAAGGCATTTCTCCCTCCTGTGTGATGAAGTGCTTTTCTAGGCAAACTATAAAATGAAGGGATTCTAAGTAGTGCTTTGTAGTAGTAGATTAGTATTTTGAAGTTCCTTACTAGAATTAATATCTATATAAACATTTTTCTGTGAGTAAGTTTGAATTAAAATGTGTGAGTTACTCCTCAGAAAATGAAACTAAACACTAATCTTTTGAAAAAAAAGACAAAAAAATTATCCTAATATTTTTGTATTATCATTTTGACTTTTTTTTCATTCTATTCAAAATATCACTGAGGCATCAATGCATCAAACATTCCTGAACTAATTTTATGTTGGCCAGGACAGAAGGTTTTCACTTCATCTGACACTAATCTTTGGCTTTCTCAGTGGGCATCATATGAGATAAACCATATTTTGACATCTCATACTTTTTTTGCTTCTTTTAGGCACCAGCGTACCATGGGATTACCTCTCTCATGTCCCATTTCAAGCTTTTCCTGATTGCTGGGACACGGCAGTGAAAGGGAATTTGACCAAGAATATTTCAGATTAACCAACAAAGGGATTATTACAGAAGAAAAAAAAAAAAAAAAAAAAAAGTGGGAAATGCTGGTCTTCTGGGAAACACTTTTGTAACCCTTCCTGTGCAGAGCAGGCTGGTGGAGGCTCCCACATGGCTCCAGTGGGCCAGGACAGGGAGAACTCTGTGGAAAAGCCTCTCCCCACTGGCAGCAGTGCCAGCCTGCCCCTGCCCCTCTCACTGCACAAAAATCTGGTATTTTTCATATTCATTTTTCATATTCATTTTCATCCCTTCCTCAATGGCTTTGCCATCATGTTAATTAACAGTCAAGGCATTAGCACTGCCTACATTTTCATGACAGCCCTCAGGGCTGGCACAAATGATTTCAATGTAGAACTACAACGAATGCTGCAAAGTAAGGGCAGAGGCAGACCAGCTCCAAAACTGCAAACAATATTTAATAATGCCAAACAAGTCCCATCCTTCCTCCTTTCCTAAGGTGTTTACCAATATGTCTTTGAGTGCACTTTTTCTCTTCTTCCAAATTATGATTTTCCTGAGGGAAGACTACTGACACAAGTTTCATAGTCTAGTTCAATTCATATTCAGTTCATATTTTTATTTCCTGTTTCATATTCATATTTGCAAGAACAAGAACTTCAAGTCAGCCTGCTCAGCTTTTCCTTCCAAGGCTTGGCAAACAAATGATTTTATTTCCAGAAGTGCTGAGCACCCAATGGTACCAGCTGAAGTCAGCAGAAGAAATGAGATGCTTTACAGTTCTGAAAACCACATCATTTATTTACTGACATCTTAAAGATTTAAGAGACAATGTTAGTTTCCTGTTTTTTCTTGACCTAAAATGATAGTGCTGCAAAACTCTTTGAAGTCAGTTCTCTCAGTAATTTTCCTCTACAATCTTAAAAGTTCCCCAAAAGTTAGCAGAAAGGGAGCCTCACTGAACTCATTGCTCAGTGCCCTTTTTCACAAGGCTCTAGCCACCTCTTCACCTGTTGCATTTGGCTGGGGCCTGGTGTGATGCTCTCAGATTCCTTGAGCATACTCATACCTTGGAGGCCTGGAGGGTTCCTTTAAATTGTGGGCAGACTCCTTGTGGTTAATAATCCATGAGGATTGCTTTGATTTTCTCTGGAGGTTTTAGATTGCCAAATGGTCATCTCTATCATCCACCCTTCCATGGTAAGCAACTTATACCTGGGCTCTCCAAGGTGCACATTGATAAAATTTGTGTTTGGGGAGTAAAAGAGGGGCTGCATAGTGCTTGATTGCTGGCTGGGGTCAAACCACAACACACAGGAGAAAATATCTGTTGTGATTTCTTGGCCCTGGTTTGCATTTAGGTGGCTCATGCAGAGCCCTTGGCAAGGTCTTTCTCTTGGCTCCTCATCTTCCCTCTATGACTCTCTTTCCTCTGCCTCTGCTTTTCCAGTCCTTCACCAGCTTTATCCAGAGCTCCCCTCCTGTCTGCTTTCCAGCAGTGGTGGCACCTCAGGAACTCACACCCAGGACTCAGGCACCTGTTTTTTCATTAGGATAAGAATATGACTCATTTCAGTCTGCCACCGAAGACATTTTGTTTCACTGGGCAAAGGGAAGTTGAGCGGTGAGAGCCGCTGCCCCTGAGAGAGGAGGGGTACATGCTGTGCACTGACTCACCAGCAGCAGCGCCTCCTCCCAACAGAGACACAGCAGCAGAGCTTGGAGAGGAGGCTGCTGTGAAAGGAAGGCACACCATGCATGATCCTAAAATTGGGGAAATTATTATCTTGTCAGTGGTGACTAAAAACTGGATTCCAGCAATAGCTTGGCTGTACTGCATAATGTTTATCTTGGGAAGTAAAAGCAGGGGTGGACCAAATGTCCAAATTCAATTTCAAGTATGAATAATTTTTCTAGATTTTTGTTGTAATGGAAACTCCTTATGCAGGCACTTCAGTATTTCATTCCCCCATTGTTTCATAAATATAGATATAGGTACACCTACAAGGGATAAAATGCAGTTAAATTCGTGCTAGTGAATTGTGGTAGGATTTAAAACAGCAAGACAAAAGAAAAAAACAGAGTTTTTGTCTTCACTGCTGCAATCTCCAGCCCTCTCTATTACCTCTCTATACCTTTTTCTTGGCACTGTCATTTCCACCTTATCCAGAGAACAGTGTAAGAACAGGGAAAGTGAGGGGCATGAGTGACAGAAAAGAAAGCTTGAGTACCCACAACATCCTGCAATTTCCCTCCAAAGCACTCCTGTCAGTGGCAATTGAAATTCATTAAACAGCTGTTAATGAGACACAAACCTGAATTCTCTAGCTTCGTGAAAGTGACAAAATGGAAGAGGAGCATCCACAGCAGCTCTTCAAGTCTCCACAGAGCTCATATAAACCATAATCAAGATGCTCCTCGCCCAAATTCTGCAACCGAGGTGCAGCGTCACACCATCCCCATTTTATAGACTAATGAACAGTGTCACAATTACATGTCCTGTGATAGCAGCCACCAGTAACAAAGAAATCTATATAGCCCCTAAGTCATCACTGGGTTCAAAGTCAGATCATGAATCAGATGTGTCTAACTGTTGCTAAAGCACTAAATGGGTTACAGGAGCTTCTGGGAATGATTTGCTGTTTGACTCTTTCCATCCTTATTGCTGGAGCTATGCCTGTCAATATTTCCTGGCTCCCATTGAGACCATTGGCTGCACTTACTCTTTACAGAAGATCTTTTTCAAAAATAGTTTGCTATTTTAATCAAAAGTGACACTTCCCGATCCTTTCTTCAAACCCAGAGCATGCTTGTTTAAGGGAAGTACTGAACCACCTTAGATGTGAAAGTTGACATTCAGGTGATAGTACTGCCCTCCCCACCTCACAGCAGTCAGCCACTCTCTGGGCAACACTCCCAGTGCTGCCAAAATGCCTCTTTGTCCTGCAAATCCCAATGAGTCTGTGATGACCATGAGATCTAGTGCATAACTTAAAGGGAAAGGTATCTGACAGCTAAGACATGATTGTCCTTTTCTGGCTCAGGTCCTGAATTTATCTCCAGTTACTCTCTAGCATGTTACTATCAAACTGATTGTTGTTCTCCTCACCATTACTATTAGTGGTCAAGATCCCTCAGCATCATGTGGAATTTAAGCACTGTAGGAGCTGCAGGGATGGGAAGAAGGAGAATAAGATTTCTGATGCTGACAGAAGGCAGAGGGAAGGCCAGTGTTATGTCCTCTCTACTAACCTTCAGTTTGGCTTCAGATTTTCACAGGTAGCACAAGCCCTCTGTATCCTATGGAATACCTTTTTGAGTGGGCACTACCTATATACAAGCATCTCTCCCCCACAACTATGGGTCCCAATTCCTGAGGGGAGTAGGGAGGAGTTACAGAGAGAGCCAAGGGAGGATCCCAGGCTGTTATATTGCAGGTCAGTGAGAAAAGGTGTAGTAACAGTGTAGGAAAAAAATGTACTAACTTACCGGTTTGCATTGACCAGTCCTTAATGGCTGGCAAGATCTCAGTTGAATGAAAGTACAGATAAGTGCAGCAGTAGTGACTGCCTGTTCCTACCCTGCCTTCCTGGAGGGATTATGCTGCTGCCAACCCCAGGAGGTACCTGAAGTCACAGAATAATTGCCCCCTGCAAAATATTGGGTTTACGTTCCAGGTTAGTTGGCCATATTGTAATCTGCTAGGTGACAGAAGAAGAGTTAAACCAAGCAATGCAACCCATCTTTACTAATGTTTAATAATAAAAAAATACTTCCTCAATGCAGTAAACCTCTGCTTTATTAAAGTGTTCACTCTTTTCCATTAGGTCATTTGTACATTTTTATGTGGTTGTCATTTTACCAGCAATTTCATGATCTGTAAAGACATATAGGATTTTTTCAGCAAGCTAATTACTCTGTATTTGTTGCTGATTAATATTTTGCTTACAATAAATCCAGAGTCTTCCCTAGCAATATTTTCCAAGAAAATTTGTCACTGGAAGAACAATAAACTCTGGAGGGTCTGATATCCTACTTTGGATGAAAAATATAATATAAAGTAAATCTCGAAAAGTTACAGTTGTTTCTCTACATGCTTCAAGTGGATGTTTCCTAGAGATGGCACCAGGCAGCACAGTGTGATCCAGGCCACTGCGCTGACAGGCACAATGTGCCCAGTACAGGTGACTGGGGACAGAAATGAAAGCAGTTCTTTCATTTCACCAATCAGTTAATGTCTTCCATTGGTGTCAAAATCCTATTCCTGGAAGGGGAAATCAAGAGCCATCTGAATGCAGTTTTGCGTGATTAAATGTTAGTGTCAGTTACTGTGCTCCTCCTGGTGTCCCATATCTTTGCCATCACAAGGAGGGCTGGACCATTGTGTGTGGTGTAGCTCTTAGGAACTCTGCGCTTTAAAACTTCTTCAGAAGTCTCTGTGGCAACATCCTCCAATATTCCAGAGGGCAAAGCAAATCCCTTGGGAGTGGAAATCTGAAAAATCCAACACCAAGGGGTCCTCAAAGTATTCCACGCCTGTATGGCCAATAATGTTTAACTGCTGATTATGGTAGCTAGTGTGTCCTGCTGAGAAACCTCCAACTCAGCCCCAGTGTCTGAGGCAAATCTCATGCATTTTGCATCCTGAGGGGCTGTCTATTGACCCTGAGGGAGGCCTTTTTGTTTTGCCATGTTATTAAAAACCTTTTCACAACAGGAGGCTTGTAGACTGTGATGCAGCCCATACTTCATCTTCAGACCAATGAGTGTGCCACATAACTAATATAGGGCTTACTGGTAGCAGATGTTGTGCCGTGAGCAGGTGCAGCACCAAGCAATGATGGCAGGAGAGGTAAACAAAACATGCTGTACTCCAATTCTTTAACTCCTTCGTGTCTGCCACAGACTTGGGCCTATCTCCTTCTTGGCCCTCAAAGTAGGATATACAAAAGGCACTAGACTGTATAAAGATCCCCCTTGTGTGAGTTTGGATGAATGGCCTCTGCAAGTACCTGTGAACATTTTTACAGAAATTGGAACCAGAAAACAATCTAAAAACTGGAAAAAGGAGGGCAAGTCTGTGGAGTGATCCCAAAGACTGCTGGGCTCTGAAGACTAGCAAACCTGATGAATCCACAAACCAAAAGAATCCATGACACTCAGCATCCACACAAAGTCACCAGCACATGCTGGCCTCACCAGTGGTCTGTGTTCTTGGCCTGCAGGAGGCTGGCAGATGCTTAATGTGGACACAACCCACAGCATATACACCTGGTGAGGAAAAGGGCTCCCTGAGGGGATCCACCAAAAGCAGCCCAGAAGCTGGCAGTGCCTCTCAGCGACCCTCTGCTCCTGAGGACATAGCTGGGCTGGTGTCCCTGCTGCATCTCCCAGCACTGCCCATGAGGATGTGCACATGCTGGGTGAAAGCCATCAGGAGCAAATGGCAGAACCTCCATGGCCAAAGAGAAACATGGACTCTAAGTTCACAGTTTACATCCCCCATCACATAAGGGGAAAGGGGACAGACAATAATTTTTTTCTTGTTGAATGTAAAGTTCTGAAAATATTTAATTGTTAATGGTGTGGCCTACTTGCCCACATAAAGGTAATCACATTGTGCAAAAGGCATATGCTGCCCTACCAAACACATTGGCTGCAGGAAACATAAGTGGATCCACTTCAGTGGGAAGAAGAAAAGCATATGTTACTCTTCAAATTAGGAAAACCTTGTATTATTTATTAAGGTCAAGCTCAGAAATCTTGAGACAGCTGCAGAATAGCTGTTTGATGTCTGTCAGTGCAAAAATGAATGTTTTAAAATTAATTACAGGGAAAGCAAGCCATTTGTTTAAAAAGTCAACATGTTTCTAGCTGGCAAAATGTCCTGAAGTGATTTTAAATCTGTTAGCATTTTCATTTTTGTAATTACATTTTAAAATGACTGGAAGAAAAAAATATATTTTTTTGAGAGCTCAGATGGTGACAGAGGCAAATTTCTGACAGAACTGGAATTCCCCATGCAGAAATACCCATAAGCAATAGTCTCTCTTGAGTCAGTGAAAGATGATAGCAAACTGTACATTCCTATTTTAACATATCTTAAATGTTTAGTACAGTGTTTAGCTGTGGGTCAGATACTGCAAGCCATTCCCTTAGTTTTTCAATATCAGATTTTCATTTTAAATGCACCTTGACAAGTTTCCTTCAGATTGTGGGATATATTTAGCCCACAGATTTATTTTTGGAACAGCAGGAATAGGCATCAGTCCCTTGGTAGCAAATTCCAGCCTTGGGGATTTGGGGGAAAAAAGATGGGGAGATTACAAATATTTATGTAACTCTGAGATTTTAGATAGCCTCTTGCTAGCATTTTTGCATAGGATGATGTACAAGAGGGCCTTGATGCCTGCAGCCCTGGCAGAGCACACTACTGGGTAGTGTTTTCAGTAAGGATGGCTATCACCAGCAGCCACCCCCCCCCCCCCCCCCCACCCACAGACTAAGCACAAGCATGGATTTTTAACCGAGGGCTCAAAATTACCTTTAACTGTGTTTTGTCGATAGAAGGAAGAAGGGAATAAATCTTAATTTGGACAGAAATAGTGATGAATGATTGGAGAATGCCTTCTGGACATGGGGTGTGTCCACCCTTAGAGACATGTCCAGAAGACATGTCCAGAGCTGGCTGTTGCATACGTGGTGATGCTGGAGCCCATTCCTGGCACTCCATGGTGCTGGGCTCTCTGGGTTCACAGCTAAGCAGGGATGAACTGGTCTTCTCCTCATCCATGTCCCCAAAGAGGATGTGGCTGTGCTGGCACTACTGTGCTTTGTGACCAGGGATGCTATGAGATGCCACCTCGGGGAGCACCACTGCTAATGGGGGACAACACAAGTGCCATTACTACTCCCATAACTTACCTTTACCATGACTTACCCTTCAAAAAGCAAGGTGAGGTGCGCAACATGCTGTCAGGCACTTGGTTTTTTATCTTTTCCCAGGAAGAGAGGGATGCTTCAGTTTAAGTTGTTAGTTTAGTTGGTTGAGTTGCTTCTTTTCTACTTGCCTGTTGACGGCATTTATTACAGTTATTTGCATATGCACTATGCTTATCTTGAGAGGAGGACAGGTCAAAAAAATGTGCTCTGAATCTCTAATGGCAAGCAGTATGGTATTTTTCTCTTCCCAACGGTCTTGAAAAATTGTTTGGTTCTGTGATAAGCTTTATCCTTTTTGCACAGAGCAGGGTTGTCTAAATGACTGATTTTTTAGGTCAATAGTAGAAAATTGACATTAAAAAAAATACTTCAAGACAACTCAAGACTGAAATCTTTCAAAGTCTGAATCAAATTTAGAAAGTTTCTTTTAGGGCAGGCTGCAAATTTTTGACTGGTTTCATTTTTCTAGGGGCTTTGTGAGAACAGGAAGCAACCTGGCAGGTGAACCGGAGTCCAGAGTGCCTCCCTCTAGGTCTTGACAGCAGCAGCTTTGCAGCAGGCTTACGAGGTCTAGGAGTACATCCTCCCTTTATGAGCCTGGGCACTTGCTTGTCCACACACAAAGCTGCCTCTCAGCACAGGAGACAGCACTAAATGTGCCTGTAAAACATAGAGATCATGTGCAACTCCAAGCCCAAGTGAAAATCAGTACTAAAGCTATTTAAATCTGCATGTTAAGATGATTTTTAGGCTCTGAGTCCCAATGTTGAAGCTCTCCCTATGGCAGCAGTCTGCCTGGGGATTATGTGGGGCTAATAGCCCCTCCTGGGGCTGCCTGGATGTACCCCATCCACAGGACCTTCTGTGCAGCAAAGTGAGCTTTGAGCAGTGGATCACAAAGATCATGTTTGGTCATGGCTATGCACACTCCTTGTTCCATGGTGACTGTGCTGTAGGAGGTGAAAATCTCTATGCCCCCAGGTCAGCGAGGGTGGTAGTGTAGGTACCCTTGAGACAGGAGTGGGGCAGACAAGGTGCTGAGACCACCTTGGCCCTGAGCCATGTGCAGAGGCCACAAGGGGTTTGGCAGGACCCAGCAGGGAGACCTTTGCCTCCTGTGCAACTCGGTGCTTGGGCTTTCAGAAAGGCTACCCCAGTCAGTTACAACGCATTACAGAAAACACATCTGATTTTTGCAGGATCAGGCAGAAGCATTCTCACACCTCATCCCATCCCACAGTAGGCTCACAACCCTTTCTAGCATTCTGCTATTTAAAAATTGAATAAATGTAGTTCTTAGTCTATCACCAAGTCATCGGTAAAATTATTGGGTTACAAGGGGCCCAGGAGAGGCGCCCATGGAAACCATGGCTGGTGTGTCCATGTTGGCCATGGAGTGTGGATCATGGCCCTGCAGCCAGCTCATCCAGGTGCAGAAAGAGGAGCTCTGTGTCACAGCCTTTCTGAAATGTGGTGCTGACCTCCTTCCCACAGCCCGCGAGGCCTCTCATGCTGCTGTAAATGGAAATGACCTTTGTTAAAGATCTTATGCTCCTGACAAATCCCTGATAGCTGTTACTTATTCTTCATTATCTTCTGGGTGTTTACTGATGGTTGGATTATTTCTTCCCATTTTAGGAGGAGAAGATAAACTGGCAAGACTGCAATTCCCCAGTTCACCCTATTCCCCATCACAAAGATGAGTAGGCTCCCAGCTGTACCCATCCTCTGGTTTCCAGTGATTAGCCTCTAATTGCTGTCAGATGTGTTTCATCTGGTTTTCAAAATTACCTGTGAAATTTCATTAGCTCCAGAGAAATTTTTTGGGAAAAATCAATTTACCAATTTGTGCTCTCAGCAGATTTTCTATTTCTACCTGAATTCATACCCCTTTTCACTGTTCTTCCAGGGAATGCTGAGGCAAAAAAGAAACAGGACACTTCAGTCTTCTCAATATCATTTATAAATAACTTTGTCTCCCTCTGAATAGAAGACCAACTTTTCCTTTCATGATCCTCTCACTATTAATCTAAACTTAGTCTATTTTCTTGTTATCTTCCATGTACGACATTTTATGCCTGAGCTTTCTAATTTTCTCATTATATGCCTGCATTATACTTACATGCAGTTCCCTAGATATGTGACCTGATGTCTTGCCCTGCATGCTTTCAATATGCCCTCTATATGAGATCACTGAAAAGCTCACTATTTAATCTCATTGTCTTCATGATAGTTTCTATTTCTCATCCTTTTTTTTTTTTAATATGCAGATTTTTCTGGTGTACTAATTAGTAGGCACATACTCACACTAAGCCTTTGTTAAAATATTGGCCAAAATAGACTTCACAGTCTGAGCAGAGTACAAACTATTTACACAGTGGTAAATATGCTAACAAGGTCAACAGGGTGGTAAACATGAACATCTGCTAAAGGAGTGAGTAATGGAGAAAAGCTTTCCAAGGCTTGCACAGTGCTCACATGATAAGGGTGGAATGTGAACATATCCATATGGGCAAATCAGGCGCAAAGGACAGGACAGTTTGAAAGAGAAATCTAACACATTACTTGCTTTAGTCAACATGTAAAAAGAAAGTGAAAAACTTCACAAATTCACATCTTCACATGAAGATGACTTTTTTTGACATAATGATGTGCAGGTGGGTATTGCCTCTGTTCTTGATCACGTAGAAGGCTCCCTGGCATTACAGTAAGATTTGGAGATACAGAAACAGCTTCACATCCATTCATATTGAATTATCTCCCTTCAGATTTGCAATACTGTTCATCCCGGCTGCAAATTAAGCTGCCTTTCATGCCTCCTGTCCATTCCTCACAGTCCTGTCTCAGTGGTTCAAAAGCTCCTGTGGTTCAAAAGCCTCCTCCTGCTCCCTCCTTTCATGAACTTAGCATGACCAAGCCCACGTGTCCCAATTTATGAATCCTTCCTTGGCCATGCTTGTTCACACCCACAGCAGAGCATCTCTCTGTCCAGCTGAAGGCACAGAGGAAAATATGAATAAGGAATAATCAATGTATGTAAGGGAATTGGAAGGGAAGGTGCCAAAGGGATGGAGCCAGGCTCTTTTTAGTGGTGTCAAGTAAAAAGAGGCAACAGGCACAAACTGATGCACAGGAATTTGCAACTGAATATGAGGAAGAACTTTATTGTGCAGCGACCATGCAGTGGAACAGGTTGCCCAGAGAGGCTGTGGAGTCTCCCTCACTGGAGATTCAAGACCTTTCTGGGTGCAATCCTGTGCAATGTGCTCTAGGATAACCCTGACTGTGATTCTGTGAATAAAGTAATCTCCTTTAGCCTATTGCCCTGTAGTCCAAGCTGCTAGTTACAGTCATTAGTTATAACTGTTATATGTATAAAAAACATAACATTTATGAGTACATATATTAAAAAACAGATAAGTGCCTCTATTTTCTGGGTGTACGTTGCCATTGCAGATCTCCTTGGGCAGTGTTCTTGCTGCCTTGCACTCATACTCTGCAAAAATCATTCCCCAGGTACTGTGTAGGGGAACAAGGTGCTCAGCCCAGGGCAGCGTTCCACAGCAGGGTCTAGATATATGGAAATATTCATTGATTAAATTCAGTAACAAGACATGATTACTCAGTTAATGGAGAAATAACTGCATCATTTGACTTGTCTTCATTCATCAGTGGGATAAACTCATTAAGGAAAAAGCAGTTGTCTATACTTCTGATTTGAACTACTCACTGCGTTGCCTAAAACTAGAGAAGTGATTATTTTATTGTCATTTGCCCAAGGAACTGAAATGCATTATTCTCTTATTTTGCTGTAAGCAAACTAAAGCTTTTTTCTTATCCATTATTATTCCTTGTCACCATTAAATTGTAGTCATTAAAAGAGTTTAAAAAGGACCATCTTGGTGCTTTCTACTATCCTGAAGTTATTTGACCTTCAGCTCAGCTCAAGAGAAAGAAATTGAGACTCCTTGAGACTGTATTAACTGTATTCATTATTCAGCTCGCTTCCATTACTCCCTAAGTGAAGACTTAAAGTAACAAAAAGAAATGCAGAATACGAGTACTGAGAAGTTTTCTGACTGCATTTTAATGGTATTCTGTCGTTAAGAATCTACTCATTTGATTAGATGGTGGCTCAGTGGGTTTTGTGTGTTATGTTTCATTATATTTCTAAGGATTTTCCATGGCATCTAGCAGTAGATAGAGATAATAAAAGCTCTGCGTTTTTGAAGAACATGTTGAATTACCTTCAAATCTTTTTAGAATCTCTCAGAAGTGTAGGAACAAGAATGAAGGTTATAATTTAAATTTATTTTCATGTCATGTTTATTTCAAGAATCATGGTGGAAGTAATACAATTCAGAGGTTATACAGCAAGAGAAAAGACTTCTAAAGAAGTTTGCTTCAAAGCTTACAGAATACATAGTAGAAACCAAACAGCATCTTTGTGAACATCTTTGAAGCTCTCTTAAACTGTTGAAAAAAATTATGGGAATTATATAATCTACTACATCATATACAGCTTTTCTGTCAAGTCAACAGATCAAACTGATTCCTCTGGCCCCATTGCCAGTTGGGTATAAACCATTTTGTGGTCAAGTTTCTCTGCAGTCACTTGTTAAATTGGCATGTATCCCCTCTTCCTTGTGCTAGTTTTTACGCTTTTGCCTCCTACTAAGGCAAAGTCTTTCATCTCACAGATTCAAAATTCAAATGAACAGAAGCCAGTCTGGCATTGTCCAACACGTCTGGGACACAAGACTGCCACCTCCACAGTCCCATCTGCTCCTGATCAACTTCTTTAGTCTGGGGCAGTAATGTCTTAGGCAGAATTGTGTTTATTCCTGAAATTTATAATGTTCCATGTACCTTAGATAAGGGAGCCAAAGGAAGCAGTTCTAGGCTTCATATTAGTCCAATAGTTACTGAAAATTTATAAAACTTTCAAGAAGATAAGAACTCAGATTTCAAGAGAAAACTGATACTATGTAATGAAATTTTAAAAAATCAATTAAATTCAATGGAAAGAGCACAACTGTTAAAATTCATTTGGATAAAAATTACCTCTACCCCAGCAGCTTGCACTCTATCAAATTTTTTTTCTTTTTTTTTTTTTTTTTTTTTTTTTTTTTTTTTTCAGTCCTGTCCCTCCACTAATCTGTTTGGCAAGAGTCAAGCAGATCATGTTGTAAAGATATAGAGGGAAAATGTTGTGTGGTACAGAGCACAGAAATACTCACATTGGTTTGCCTAAACAGAATCAGGCAGCACAAATAATGCACACAGTGTGAGCTAGACACAGAACCACTGTTACAGTCTTTCCAAGGTTGGCTGAAGCTAAACTGTTTGAGCATTTTGAGACTCCTTTCCTCCCAACATCCAAACCTGTCACTTTTATTACATGCCTTGCTACTAGTAAAAAAAAGTCTCATCCCTAGAGCCACAAGCACACTTTGGTTCTACATTCTTGAGCATTGACAAAAAGTAGATCTGTTTTACAGTTTTTGATAGAAAGGATGTGCATTTTTCTGCCCTTTCATTTAAAAATATCACAGCTGAAATGAAAGCTGATTCCCCCCGTTGTTGTTTTTTTTTTGGTTGTTTTTTTTTTTTTTTTTTTTTTTTTTTTTTTTTTTTTTTGTGCTTGTCTTAGAAGTCAGTACTATTCTATGCTGTACTAGGCTCCTCTATTTGAATCCAGGAGATATATTAATTCAGAGCTTGGTTTGCAGCATTCACAATTGGTATGAGAGAAACTGGATTTGCAGGGTGGGGTCTAATTAAAAAGTGCAGAATAACAAAGTGTAAAAAAAAAAGCATAAACAAGTTCCAAAACTATAAACAAAGCCTTTATTGCATGCTGGGAGACCTGCAAACAAATTCTGAATTTGAGGAGCACACTTTATCTTTGTGTATCCCCTCCCTCACCCCCCTCCTCTTTCCAAGTCCCCCTGGACTCTACAGGTGAGAGTTCAGGCAGACTCACACCACCAGTTTCTCCCATGTGCCTCCTGATACAGACTCATTTTCCTCACTGAGGGGGAGCAGCCAGCTGCACAGCTGTGGGATGAGAACAAGAGTCTGGGTGACAGTTCTGCAGAGGAGGGTCCAGGGTGAATCAGAGAGCAGCATGAGTCAGTGGTGCTGACCCACTGTGGAGAAGGGCACACACCCTGGGGTGAACAGACAACTTGTCCTGAAAGACATAAGGATTAACCCTTCAATGGCTGCCAGCACTGCTGGTGGCCCTGCTGCAGCCCTGTGTTCAGCTGAGAGTAATGTGGTCCCAGGAAGACGTGGTGCAGGCAAGGAGGAGTTAAGAGGATGAAGATGAGAGGTCTGAGGTACTGTCCTTTGAAGGAAAATTGAAAAAATTGGAATTGTATAGCCAGGAGGAGAGGAGAATCAGTAACACTCCTCGAGGACAGAAAAGGCTGTTGTGAAGAAGAATGCAATAAACTGGATTTTGTGTCCTAAAAATATCTGTACTGCATCAGGCTAAAATTTTGCCTGCCAGGCTCATATCTCTGGCAGGACCAAAGTGAGTGTCTGGGGAAGTAAGAAAATAGGACAAGTATATGAAAAATACTTTCCCCAAGCATTCCAGCTCCCAGTTGTTTTCTGCTTGGAGACTTCCCAATTGAGAGTTTCACGTTTGGTATGAGTGGGACAAACGGCCATGGACCTGCCAGAGGAAGGAACATTTGAGATTGATATCAGGAAATCTTTCCAGCACAGCACAGCAAACCATGAGCAGGCTAACAGGGGAACTAATATTCCTTTCATCAATGCAAAGCACAGCTGGTGGTCCTGCCAAAAAAAAGCCAACAAGCCTCCATTTAAAATAAATGGAACCAAATTCAAAGTATCATACAGCAGAATTACAGGTTACCTTCTTCTTCCCTAATACTCTGACCTTCTGCCAGAATGTGATCTGGCCTCTGAATTTACAGAGCTGGCACCCCTCCTCTGGAAGGAAGGAGCACAGTCACAAATGTAGAGCAGTCTGCTGGGTTTAAACACTGCCAGCTGTGCCACAATTTGGGAGAGAAACAAAATTAAACTTTCTGCTATATTGGCAAGAGACAGAAGGGATGAAGATTTGACAAACAGTTATTGGAAGAAGGTACTCTGAAAATAACCACTGAAAAAATATGTGTAAGGTGGGTCTGAGTGGTATTTGTAAAATTTAACAATTGAACACATATTCTTATATAATATGTATATGATTATGTTTGTTTTAATTAAATATTATAACATGCCAGTTGGATCTTAACATAAAAAACTATTAGATATTTGTACTTTTAAAAATTCAGTAAGTGACAGTCAGTGAGATGATGTTTCTTGTGAAGCTTTGGAAAGCTGTTGCACAGACAAAACACAATGGTAAAAAATATATGTATGGTGTGTATATATATACACTGTATATATATAGTATACATATGTATATAAATGCCTATGTGCTATATATACAGAGAGTTAAATATTGAAGATGGCTGCCTGTCCCTTTGATAAATCAGAATTCACAGAGAAACTCAAAAGAAAACATTAAAGCAAGGCTTGAATCCTCAGCTCACCTCTCCCCATTATTTCCACCAGCAATGTGTGAGCTGGGCTATCACTTTTCTATAAAGTCCCAAAGTTACATAGTCATTACTGGAGCTGACATTTGCTCTCACTTCATCCAATTCCTAAAGATTATTAATGTCAAACAAAAAGTTGGTTTTACACAGTTGATCCTTGACCTTCGCTGATGTTCCCAAGGAGCAGGCTCTTTTTTCAGCAGCTCCAGCCCTGCTTCCTTCCATGAGTCATCCAGCAAAGAAACACTTGCATTACTAAAGTTATCCTTTGGATCACACTGCGATCATAATTTCTCTAGCATATTGTTTGCTCCTCTGTGCTTCTAATTTTCTCCTGGAATAGCTGTGTCTGAGGTACAGAATTTGACTGCTTGACACTCAAGTAATTAAAATACTTTTAGTTTGGTGCAAAACTGGTGAGAAGTGACTAAAATCAATTTATTCTCATGGATCTGTAAAATTCACATACCAGCTTGCCAGTCCCAGGCATCAGATCTGCTCCTGCAGGAACAGACAGTGAGGTGGTTCCATGTGTTCCTGATGTTGTTTTGACAGGACCAGACATCTCAAATGTACTTGGGAACGAATTATGTACATGCTTTTTGTTCCAATGTTTCATAGTCTCATGTTTTTACCTGAGTAAATAAAGACATCTCGATAAGGAGCCTTTTTTCAGTGGTTCTTCTGGGCTGTGGTCCAAAAGCAGCCTTGGGAGCTCAAAGGCAGTTTTAGGGAGACTGAGGGTCCATCTGAGACCTTAAAAGCATCAACATTTCCCAACCCATTTTGGAATCCTTGGGTTTTTTTCTTTTTTTTTTTTTTTCCTGTGCTCGTCACACAGTCTGAGCAGCACTGAAAAGGGACAAGGTCAGTCCTTTAAAGAACCATATTTTAAAGTTGGCAGTGGAATTAGCAGTTACCAGAGCCACACAACTGCAGTGCCTAAATTTCCCCGCTATGATCTCGTAGCACAACATGATGAAAGCTTCACATACCCAGTTCTTATGTGCTGAAATCACTCTGGGTCTTGCTTTTGTCTACATCTCATAACAAAAACAAAGCGTTCAAACAAGAAATATGTGAATTCTTGTTTAGGAAGGCAGCAGTAGGGCATATAATGTCCCCTTGAAGGAGAACTGACCCCAAGTTGAACCCAGCCACTCTCTTCAAATATTGGACTATTAAATATCGGAGACCTGTGATCTGCAAAATTGCACTTGGGGAGTTCTTATATAACTTGTTTATGTGTCACACCAGTATTGAGGTCAAGAGTGCTTATGTATAAGGCAGAAGAAAAAGGAAAGGCATGTGGCAGCAAATGCCAGACACTCTGCTAATGGACTCGAGTGGCCTGGTGGGGAGCAGAAGGGCTACTGAGTGACGGAGAGCTACTGGTGACAGCACCAAGGTACGGCAATATGCCAACAACAACACCTTGTCTTTCCTAGCCAGCATCCTGGCAATCCCTCAGGAGGAGATTACTGACCATGCAGACCATGCCCTCACGGATAACCACTCCTGTCTTTCCCCCTCAAGGTTTACTCTTTTCCTTTTGCTTTTATAGACTGCCAGGGCAGGATCCTGTACTTGTACTCTATTTATAGTAGCCACTGTGGATGTAGGAATAGTACTTTCATAATTCCTTTCAGCTCAGGGTAAGATCCTGGGAGGTGTATTTTCACTTCTACCTTCTCTATGGGCACTGAAGAGCTTTCTCCTTGTCATCACATCTTCCAAGGACCAACTGCTGCCTGCAGGGACTTAGAGAAGGAAGAAATGGAAAATTAAAAAATATCCTGAAAAGCAGATTTGTGGGCAGCCAAGCCAGTAGGACATACTGTACTACTAATACAGTTCCTTTGTCCCTGAACATCCTCCTTCCTTCAGTAACCACTATTCCTCCTGTTGTCTACAGCAGTCTCACTTGCCAGTACAGAACATGGGCTGTGGTTAGTCCAGACTAAATCTGGGGCCTTGCACTTACTGCTTGATTATCTAGGGGTTGACAAGCAATGGGAAATGCCAAAGTTTTTTGACCTCTTTCCTTAGTGGAAGCACTAAAAGATGTCTTTTTAAAAGGCTCTGTAAACACCTTCCCACCAGTTTGCACAGAATTCACAGGGAAAATTGATCTTTGAGGCTTCCAGCCCTCTGTCTCATGGAGGCTAAACCAGTCAATGGGCTCAGGAGTTGAGAGAAAAGAGGAGAGGGAAAGATAGAGATCATGCTCAGATGGTTTTGTTTCCTTAGGAAACTGGGCTAAAGTCATAGTTGAACTAGAGAAATGCTTCAGGCAAGAGGTACTGTGCTGTGTTTGTCTAGGAGAGCTGGGATGCCATGGACCAGGGAACCTTGGCATTGTCCATGTTTGGAAATCATGCTGCTGGGTGCTGGTATCAAACCATAGACCTAAATAAATTGGTATTACAAGCAAATATTTTTAAGGTCTGCTTTTTCAGGGATTTACATGGAATGTTTAATATTATGGCAACAAAATCTATTATTAAATACAAACCAAACAACCCCCCTCACACAATTAAATAAATAGCAATTAAGTAAAAAGACAGATAGCCACACTACTACAGAGCTCTTCTCAATTTTGGCTATACATCAGTGCAGAGCCTTTTAAGTAATTCTTAAAATAGGTCAGGTTTTTTCACCACCAAAATTCCTCTTGAAGTATGAAGAAAAGGGCAAAGTGGCTCATGTTGCACCACAGGAGAGAAAGCAAATGGGCCTTTTGTCAAAAGACTCATGGGCCTTTTGTCAAAAGCTGGGACCTTTCAGGCAAACATCATTTCAGATGTAGCAGCTCCTCTACATTTGCTGCTTTTTGAGAGAAAACATTCCATTTTCCTCATCATTTACTAGACCAACTCCACTCCAAGCAATGCCTGTTCTTGTTTTTTCACATGGGGGCAGTGGGGCATGACAGGTAATGGTTTACAGGTGGTTCTATTTACCTCAGCTACTCAAGCTCAGAGATCAGAAATAAATCTTTCTGCAGTGAACATAAGCAGCTATTTCAGAGTTATTTTCTGCTGTATGCTTCAAAGTGTTACAGGCAGGTCATTTTTCAATTTGTTTAGATTCAGTTGGCGTGGCCAAATGAAGTGTGGCTGATTATTTCAGCCTCCCTTTTGGGTGGTGTTCCAAAAACCTGCCGTGGGTTGCAACAAGTAATCCTTGTGCAGAGATACTGCAGTGATAATGGCAGCATATGGACTGAATTTACTATTGCCCTTTAGGCAGGTAAAACTGATCATGTACGCAGCACACTGGATAGAAAAGCTCAGACTTTGGCACTTATACTGTGTTTGTCTGGCTGTCTGCTGCAACAGTCTCTTGGCTTTTGTGAAAACAAATATTTTCTCAATATGTCATTTTCTCCTGTGAGTTGTGAACACATGCAAAAATAAGATAAACATCAGAAGGCAAAGCAAATTCTCTTTTCACATTGCAGCACAAAGTAAAAAAATGTAGCTGCCAGACTCAGAGGGACTCAGTGCAACACAGTTTCTGCAGCACTGACCATCTTGATGTTCTCTTCACCACAAAAATACTGCAAGCTCAAGCTGAACCCCAGCTGCCATATGGCATTAGCTCTCATGGGCTGCAAATTCAAGTCTGGCATGAAGGTTTCTGGTGGGATCTGTATTACTTTTCACTCCTCTGTACAAAATGTGTAAGAAGTCAGTGTATGTACCAAAACTCCCTTCAACCAAAAAGAAGAGCATTCCCCTGACATTTCCATGTTTGCTTTGGGATACCACAACACATACCATAGTGTGGGCAGGAGCTCGACTGGCTGCTGGGTAAGGATGGGGTCCACAGCTCCTCTCCTCAGCTTCTCCCAGTGATGCACTCTCTGGATCACAGTTATCTTTCAAACACTCTTTCTTTCCCCACTTTACTTTTTTAAACTTTTTTCCTGGGATCCTCAGTTGAGCTGTCTCCTTGAAACAACTTACTCTGATCCATTTTTCAGCCAATAGTCTGGCACACCATTATCTACATGTTTTTTAGCCATTTTTTCTCCTAAAGCTTCCTGTGCTAGGAGAACAACTCATTGCTGATCTTGCATCTTCAGTACAGAAACACCCCAGGCTTTCCATGCTGATAAAAGGGAAGGTGTGTGGCCTGTTCTCATCCCAGATCTCTCCTTATCGCGCTCCCTCGGCCCATCTCCCAGGAAGCAGAGGACTTAAATATTTAGTTCAAGTTCTTACTTTGTTGTTCTCTTTTCAATATCTAATCTGCTTCCAGAAATACATGAAGCAAAGTGACTGGCACCTGTCAGATCTCAGCATTTTCCTCCTCTGCCCTGGGGAAGAAGTGTGTGCAAAGGAGTATCTTGGCTTTGAGCCTGTCTATTTTCAGCTTGATTTTTCTAATGCAGGGTTTATGTATGTCATTTCCACACCCCAGACACTACCAGACCATCTGCTCACTTTCCATCTAACTTCACAAAGGGACAACAGCCCTGCAGATAAGATGCCCTGACAAGGGCCAGGCAGAAGAGAGAAGAGAGACTGTGCCACCCCATGAGTTCTTTCATAGGTGCCGTGGACTGCCTCAGTTGAGCAGTCACTGTCTGCTCTTTGTCCTGGTCCTCTAGCTCGTATGAGGGAACATGAAGCGGCTTGAGGTGCTGCCACTGGGAGGCTGATGAGCAATTCCATGGGAAGACATTACAGAGATGATGGTGGCAAGCCATGCCTTAGCCTTCTGTGCCAGCTGGTGTGCAGGGAGTGCCTTAGCCTTCACACCAGGGATGTTGCAATGCTCTAGGCAAGCTGAGAGGTCCAAGTTACAGTGGCCAAGTCAATGCTCTGTAAAGCTGTTTGCTAAATAAAAAGGAGGGTGTTGCACTGCTGCAGAGATGGACATGGTCAGCAAACACAGAGCAGTGCTGCAGCTGAGGCTCAGGCAATGAGATGGACCTTCAGACAGCAGTGCTGTGTGGGGACGATTTCTATCAAAACCTGTCCTTCACCTGACACCTCCATCCTGCTTGGATGTTAGAGAAGATTAATTGAACTGCACAGGCCACGTGTGTCTCAAGACCTTATCCTGACAAATGGAAAGATATAGTTTTAGGGTAAAGATGAGACATGCAACTGATCACAGAGCTCTGAGTGCTCCTGTGGAAAGGCACCCACTGCTGAAGGGCTCACTTGAAGTACAGGGACTTGTCAGCATCATGTGCTTTACTTCTGGGCAACCCTCAAACCAAGTGCTACAGTGGTAAGTGGGTGTCTTAGTGTAGGACACAGCATGATGACAACTCTGTCACAACATATTTTTGGCATCTGGATCACAGCTGGTGCACAGCACTCAGGGACTTGGAGCATCTCTAAGGCAGCTATTGATCACAGCAATCCACACAACTGATAGTGATACCTTAAGCTTTAGCTTTCATATTTCCAGATTCTGTGCTGCCTAGGGGTGTAGTACTGAATCTCATATTAAGTGCTAGTAAGCTCTCTTCACAGGGCAGGTAGACAAAACAAATCCTTTTCCTGCTGAAGACCAAGGACAACTTTCAGCCCAACAGCATAAACAATGGTGGACTGAAGAGAGAAAATAAGAAGGCTGAGACCCCACAACTTGAAGCTGTAATTGGACAATTAAACCCCAACATGCAAATGGACCAAAACTTATGTAAGGTCTCATAACCATTAGCCATTTTGTGTGACTATTCTTAGTCCACCCTGGGTGCAGCCCTTGTCAGGCTCCCTTCCTGCAAAAGGTGGATCCTGGGGTCTTTCAATAAATACCTACATTATTCTCTAGCTCTGTCCAGTCTTTGTTTCAGGTCAGACTTCCCAGGCATCAATAGCTCCTCCAGTTGCTCTGTTATTGACCAAATATTTTGTCAGGAGTTGCAAGACCTGGGAGGGGCTACCTTTGTTATACTCCTCCTTGCCTGGGAGCAGCTGTGGTTCTTGCCCAGGCTGCCAGGGACTCATGGGATGTGACTTTGAAAAATATTTTCTCTTGGATCTATTCTCCATTCCAGGCATTATTTCTGTCAGGGAGGATTAATGGAGCATTTCATTTATTAAATGGGAGCATTTGGCTTCAGCATACTCAAGTGGTTGTTTACTATTTGCTTCTATGAACATTGTTTTTGAAAAATATTTTTGTTTTAATCTGTACATTTGCTGTAATCTCTTCCTTGATCTCAGCATTTCTCCAGGTTAACAGCATTAATAAACATTTATATGCCACATGCTGAACAAAACTACCTGACCACAAACACTATTTATTTAATTTGCTTAAGCCAGTTGGTTGTTTATTTACCTGGCATTTAGCTACAAGGGATAGCAGATTTCTAGTTTAACAGTGCTAGAAAAACATATTGACTTAAAACTTATACATATGCATTTGATAGGAATGAAAAGCAGCTCTCTGAAATAATTCTGAGCTCCTGAATAAACTTAATACCTTGTCTCACTTTTTGGTCATTTATTTTCTGGGGATTTTTGTGACTTGCTTTTTTCAGATGTAAAGAATATAGAAAAAGAGAGCAGGGAGGAAGAGTTTCTAAATCTGTATCAGCTTTAAAAGCACACTAAAAGATGGGGTTTTCCTTTTGATGCTCCTAAGAACTACTGAGAATATGCAAAAGTGAATTTGCTAGATACACCAGACTGTGAATACTTGCCCATGTTTTATTTAAACAGGTATAGCTTGAATGACTGATGTGAGCAGACTAGGAGGAGGGCTGAGATGATAACAGGTGAGCCTTTGGACTTATTTAATACTTGCTTTGGTGTAGGCATTTCTTTTTCTTTCACTGTCTTTCAAATTAGATGAGTTTTACGAAGCCTATGAACTGCAGATGTTTGGGATATGTGCCTGTTGTCCAGGTCAAAAAATAGTGGTCCCTGAGTATAACTTCTCAAAGAAGCAAAGTGTGGTCAGCATAGGAATGTTCTGATTCTGAATCTAAATATTTGAGGGAAAAAAAAATTTAAAATGTAAGAGATATTAAAAAAATGAAAAATAGGTGTAATACAGCCAAGATGCTGAGCTGCTGGAGGAAGAGGAGGTCATAAAGGTGAGCTGCTGTCAAGAGCTACCCGTGTTATTCAGTAGAGTGGCAACACCTTGCTTGTCTACAAAATACCATTTATCTCTGAATTTCTGACTGTTTCTGGCCCAAGTCAAAGACTGTTAATGTATTTTATATTTCATGTTTCAAAAAATGTCAGGAACTAATCAAGGAATCAAGAGCAAAGCTCAGATCTGCTCTTGTTCAGTGAGACCCTGTCCATGAGGTTAAAATTCTACATTAATCTTTTCCAATTGCATGTTCTACTGAAGGAAGTAGAGATTAGTTAAGCTCTTCTGACTCCTCCTGGTTGCTACAATTTTTCTTTTGGAGCTGTATCTTTCCACAAAAAAGGCATCAGGACAGCAATGTCAGCTCTCTGAATTACCCTTCCGTGCATTGTTTCTTTGTGGAGAACATAAAATACCACAATTTATTTGCAGTGAAAAAGGTTTCTGCATCAAAATGTTTCTTAACTGTGTCTCATGTGGTTTGCCTCTTGGTAAAACATTAGAAAACACCTACTCTTCTTCTTTTCTGTAGTATGAAGGTGCTAAAGGTCTCACATGAAAGACAAAGACTTCAGAAACAGTCAAGGTAACTCTTGCTCTAAGAGATGGGCAGCTGAAGGATGGAGCATGGGAGATGAGGGGAAACAGCAGAAAGAAATGAAAAACCAAGAGGCAAAAAGGAGTTTCTCACCTTTTGTGTGAGAACAGAGGGAGGACATCAGAGGCAAACTTTGTACACATAGCAAGCCAAAATATCAGAGCTGAATAGAGAAGACAGCTCAGCAAATTCTGGGCAGACTGGAAAACAGAGCTTCTCCCACATCTTTCACTTTGTCACCCAACACCATCCCAACCACCTTCTTCTCCTTTATTGGAAGAAAAGACATTATCTCTGTTGTCTTCCCTGTCTTCTCTGTTTTTTCTCTGTTGGAAAGTCACCAAGCTGTGGGAAAGGCTGTGATGGAGATTGGGGTGTCAGCCCAGCAGAACAGGTGATGTTCCTCTTGGGGAGCTCAGTGCAGGCAGTGCAGACTACGCACGTCTCCTGACAGAGGTGTGGAGATCCTTGGCGTGTGATGCTGATGTCTGGTCATCCTTCCTGGGTCTTGAAGCAACAAAGATTTAGGCACACATATTGCTTTAAGATGGCCTCAGAATAGAAAAAAAAAAAAAAAAAAAAAAAAAGGTAAAAACCCAAGGATTGGATTGAACAATGCAGGAGTGAATCAGAGAAACCACCTACATCCACCTTTGAGTTTGTTACCTACTTCCATGACATCCAAGGATCCAGCAACATTTTTTTACTTCAAACAGTGAATTCATTAAGACATGCTAATTCCTTTTTTAAAACAGCAACTGGCCTAATCAGATTATAATCTTAAAAAATATATTTTGTCTTCTTTAATTTATTTTCCAGCATATTCAGGATCTCATTACAAAACAGCATTTCCATTCAAAATGTGACCTAAAGTTTAATAAAACCCTTACAGGATTTAGTCCTTCAAAACATCCCATCAGATTAATCGTTAGTCACACAACTCTGTACCTCAGTTGTGCTGATGACTCTTGAACACAGACTATAGTGTCACCTTCCAGAGGAAATCTTTCCATAGCAATCTAAATTCCTCACAAACAACAGTTATGCTTGAAATTCCATCACTGAGAATGTTTTGTATTAGTTTATGTTTTCCCATCTTCTATTGTCTTAAACCAGATCTGCCTTTATCTAACTTGTGAAATATTTGTTCTCTGAATCTTTTTTATGTAAATGTCCCTCTATTTTAAATTGTGTTTCAAATGGAGATTAGAACACTCATAGCAATGTGCTGGGTTGTTTTAACAAACTGTGCTATCTGGTGAGGTAATATGTCCCTGTCACTCTGCTTGTAGCTTTATTATATCAGAAACTTTCCCAGAACCTGAGGCTGAGTCTGGGCTGTATATTAATCAGTGCTTATTAATTTGCTGCAAAGCTTCAAACATGTAGCTTAATATAATGGTAACAATTTCTGAAGTTCCTAAATGTGAAATTGGGTCAATGTGTTGATAATGAGTTACTTTATGCTGACATCAAGTGGTGTCTCATCAGTCAAAACACACCAGCACAGCTGCTGGATGCTGTAACTGATTTGGCACAGGCATAACAGAAAAATATTTGTGTTCCTAGCACAACCAAGGGAGTGCTGGAAACTCTCAGCATGCAAAAGGGCCACCACTCCTCTGCTTGGCAAACTTGTGACCCCAGAGCTGACACAATGCAAACTCCCCTTCCCTTCCCAGCACCATACTGGTGTGTTGTGCCCCTTCCCAGTGCAAGCAGGCCCAGTGGTCAGCATGGGTGGTCTGAGCAGGATGTGTCCCATGCTCTTCTGCACAGCCCTGGGGGAACAACCCCTCTTTGCACCCCACGCCATTGTGGCTGACCCTGAGCAAGGCAGACTGGCAGGGGGACAGCTTCATCCTCCCCTGAGCAAGGTTGATGCCTGCTTGCATCTCCTGGGTAACACTTCTGCTGAAAATTGCTCCACCTGCTGAAAATGATCAGAAGAAAGAGAAGGATGAGGTTCTGCTATGTCTGTGCTCACGCTGCCAGGCAGCTGTGCAGCACAGGCAGTCCTGGGGCTCAGGTTTGGGGGACAGGCTTGTGTTGAAATCCAGCACCTCACTACAGATCGTGATTATATTTTCATTGTTTGTTGGATAGAGAAATATGACATGCCTGAATTTTCTGTGTAATCTTCATCTGATCCCAAGAAAAGGGATCCATGGTACTGTCTTTTGGCTTGTTATATACATCACCCCACAGCACTCTGTCTCTCCTGCAATTTTAAGTGAAAACTTTTTCCTGCTTTTCTGAACGTTTAGATCAGGCTGGAAGAGCAGATCTTTTGCAGCACAATGATGAAAGTGTAGGAGCAGTGGGGGGTGTCAGCAGCAGCTGTGCTGTTGCTGCACCTTGGACAGTCCCTGCAAACTCCCACCACCTCACTTTGCTCCACAGCTGAGCCGTTTGGTGGGGTGTGAGGACAACGTGGAAATGCAAAAAGTACAACCACTACCTCACAGAAACACATTTCTGCTTCCTTTTATTTCCCCCTCACTGTGATTATTCTGTGCCTGGAGAGACTGGGCCAGGAGCAGGGTAGATGTGGTTAATGAGGATTTAACCAAAGGCTGTGCTGCTGGTTGTGAAGTTCTCTGATAATTGCCAGGTTTCCCTGCGTTTGGGTTCAGCTGTGAAGGCAGCATGAGGGCTCAGAGCCCTGTTAAGGCTGACACGATGTGCCCAGCTGGAGGGAAGCAGCTCTCCAAAAGCTGTGACTCAGGCAGCCCTCGGCACACACGGACTCGTTAAGCCACCCCACATTCATCCAGCCTTGTTAACGCCCAACATAAAAATAAAATCATTCATCATCTGTGATTAAATAAGTGACCCTATGAAACTTTGATATGCCTTCTGAAAATTAGTCGCATTCAGAAAGCACTCTCCTAAATGTTTCATCACAAGCTTTCTACAGCAGTGGCCACACTGCAAATCTTTTTACTTACAAGGACAATGTTTTAAGTTAATTGCAGTGTTAAAGACAATGACAGTTCTCTGCTGAATTGACTCTTGCACGGAGGCTCACTCCCACTTCCCAACCAACCTTTGTGCAGAATGTGTCTCGTGTTTTGAAACACACATCATTTCTTATGCAAAGATTAATAATTTGGGCAGGTAATTTTAAGTAGTCTAAACAAGACACTGTGGGAGCAGAGCTGGGATGAATTAAAGGCATTTGTGTGTTGCACAATGCCGTTACCGAGGGACCTGGGGCAGTCACCCTGTTTGCAGCATAGTCTGTGTAGGAGGGTATAATTCCTCTCTGTGCTCTTTCATAGCCAGGCTTCATGGTTTAAAACCAGGGTAAGGTCTATGGTGCAACACAGTGCAAAGAGAAGAATAAAGCTATCAGTACAGCAGTACAACAGTTTTTGTTAGTGTTATTTGTTCAGTGGTAATTACATTCTAGACTTAAGGCAAGTCATGAAATAGCAGCTGCTGCTCTGAACTGTTTGCAGACTTGGCTAATATGTGTACTCCACCAGGCTGGCTAGTGGGTCTCCAGCCCTGATGCATCCTTCTCCTCTCTGTGGAGGGGTTTGCTGCTCTGGCACCAGCAGCCAAATGCTGAGAAAGCTGAGTGTGTGCTCTGGCTCTCGACAGGGAGAACATGCTTCATCTGTGTTTGCTAGGAGTGAGCAGGAATTTGGAGCTGGGACTTTCACATATTGGTGAATACCACCAAAAACAAGTAAGGGGGCAACTGTAAAACATGGATGTCAGTTTTCTTATAAAATCATAAAGAATCTTACATTCACCCTCACATGGAAAGAAAATTGTGGTATTTTAATTTATATCAATTAATGAGGACTCTGAATTGCAAAGAAAAACTTGAAGTGCTGTTACATAAGGCACAGGAACAATGTTTTAGGCCTCTTTGTTACACTGGTAACAGCAACCATCAACACTTTTCCTGAAACCAGGATATATCCCAGGGTGCTGCCTTATGTTCCAGCCCTCTGAAGAGCTAGTTATTTCTTCAAGAGTGACTCTGAAATCTCTAACACCTTTATTTTTTTTTTTTTTACTAGAATTGATAAAAATATATGTCCTTTCCTGGGGAAAAAAAAATAAAAATAAAGCTCTCTCTTGAAATCTTTACTATTTTTTTATGTTCAAGAAAACACAATACTCTCTGATTCATTTATTCTCTGGAGAACTCAGTTACAGAATTTCAATAATGAGTGGAACTTTTCAATCTTTTAACATAAATAAATGGGTTGCTTGTCTTGATAGCCTCAAAGACATCAACCAATCCTTCAACAGATATCCTTACTGTCAGCTTTACAAGAAGGGCTCTCAGTTAAAAAGCAAAACCACTTAGCATACATAACACTGCAGTACTGGCACTTTTAAATTAGGTTAATGTGTGCTCGGTAATGGAATGAAAGAGCCACTTTGTGGTATCACATTTTCTTCAAACATTGTTTCCAGGCTGCCAAAATTTCACTTTCTCACCTTCAGAAGAGGCTTCAGGCAAGACATGCCACAGGTAAGAAGAGAGAAAGCAAATGCTGCTTTACTGTTATCAAGCCTTGGCTGCCCCATTAGATGTGGATTTACCATGGGGACTTGGCTTTACCCAGAGCTGTGTCCCACCACCAGCTGTGGCAATCAGCATGTGCATGTGCAATGAGCCCAGACACATCTCATGTCAGCACAAGCTGGCAGGTGCAGCAGAGCCTTCAAAAAGCAACGTCATGATGGTGGATATTAGTGAGGAGGGTGAAGGGACACAGCTTCAGAGGAACTATAAAGATGTGCTTGTTCAGGGAAAAAAAACCACTTGTGAATGATGTTATGTAAAAGAGCATGGCAGCAATAACTCTGAGAAGGAAGAAAGCTTTAGAGAGTTACTGAGACAGGCTCTACGGACATTCATAACCAAGGAAAGAGAACAGACCTTTCATCAGAAGGAAGAACAAAGTGCAAAGGACTTGTGAAGCACTGGTAACACTGCTTAGAGATTATGTACTTCAGAAAATCTCTTACCATTTGTGTACCAGAAAAGGACAAATTATTAGAGTAAAATGCTGCAAAGTAGAGTGTCCACATTCTGAATTGCTAAAATAGAAAATGTCCAATGAGGACTGTTTCCAAGACCTCAGGAAACTACTAACCCAGAGGTAGAAGGAATGACTGATACCATAGCAAGAACAATTGCATCTTTGAAGTCACATGAACACAGTGAAATTCAGCCACAGAAGGTATCCATCATAAGAGAGATGGTCAGTTCAGAGGCTAGCTCCTCATCATGCATGGATGATGCAAAGAAAAATATTTCAGGTAGCCCAACCACTGCTTCCCTGGCTAACCCACCAGCCTGCTGTAGATCAGCAGGTACTGACAGCTGAGCTGGGAGCAGCAAAGAGCCCTGCCTGTGGGCAGACCCTGAAGTGGATGAGGAAACTCTCTTGCCAAGAGATCCAAGTGACTAAGAATCTCAGTGCTCAGAGCTGAAGCAAAATTTCATCAATATGCCTCTCTCAGGCAGGCACTTTTGTATAATTTCAGCAGTACAGAAAGAAGACTAAGCTCATTAGCTAGGCTGGAGCTGATAAACTCCTCTACCAGGATGTACTCTATTCAGTTACACACAGAAGAAAAATCATCTCTCAAAGTATGTTTAGGTGCTTTGTGCTTTGAAGCCATCAGCGTTAGCATGGATCTTATTCAAATCCTAGATAAGCTGGGAGTCCACACACTTTATTCAATTGCTGAGGAATCTGAAAGGGCCATTATCCTCCAGAAGTTAAAATAAGCCTCCAACCTGCCAGTAGGAACTCACCCCTATACACAAGAGTCTTATTTGGGGAAACATTAATGAGGTGAAAAAAATTAAAATTACTTTTTGTGTGGTGTGAGTGGAATCAGCCTGCTTTCCCTGGATCACAGGAGGATGGATGGGGCATTTACCATGTGTGACATGAAGAAAAGTCTGGTGTGGACTTGCCATGTTTAAACACCAAAATGTACTCACCAAAAATGGGGGTCAATCAAGCTTACAGCTGTGTCTTGGAGAGCCTGCAGTCCTGCCCATGATCAAGTCCTCTTAAAAAATGTCAACACCCAAGGAGATGACGCAAACTAGCCATTGCAGATCATGTAATTACAATACTTGCCAAAGCATTTTTTGGTGTTGACCCAGCTCCTCAGCAGGAGGGACACAGAAAATTATCATGTTTTTCAAAACCTTGGTTTCAGGGCATTGGCCATCTTAAACCAACCCACTTCCTGCTCTCCAGGATTTCCTTCTCTGCCCCACTCAGGTTCGCGTGGCTAAAAATCAACCCTATCAAGCTGCTTCTAGGTGAGAGGAGCAGATGAGCCCTGTGCACCAGCACCAGGGTGAGCAGGGAGCAGGGAGGGTGGCACAATGAGCTCAGGGGATGGAGAACAGCTCAGACCATACTGGCCTGTGCCTCTTTCTGCTTGCAACTTCTCATTGCAAGCCCTTCTTTCCAGGGCTGAGGTGTGGGCTCACCATGGGTAGGATGATGTAGTCTTGACCAAGAGCTATACAACAGATGAGGAAGGAGCACCCTCATGACTGTGCAGTAGAGCTCCATGAGGTTGTTTTTGAAGCCTTTCTTGCATTAGCATGAAAAGCATTACTTCTCTGGGTATGGCATAATTTTGCTGCCAAGCATCCTATCGTTACTTGCTGGAAGAAGTGTTTAAGTATTTCAGCAATGTTTGTGACAACATCTGCCAGGCACAATTCAACTCAATGCCTTTTAATGATTCATTTTCTTGAATTGTCCATCTATTTTAAGTGCACTGCAGTTACTTCAGAGACAGTAGTAATGAAAACTTAACACTCTGCATTTCTTACACTGTCAGGGTAAGCACAAGATGTGGACCATTGCAGGCACCCAGGGTAAGTGCCTTTACAAGAGCTCTAATATACTTTCTTGGGAAATGATCCAGATTATTTATGGTATAATTAAACATTAAGGCATAATTAATTTGTAATTCTTCACTTGCACTGCAAATCTCCTTTTGATTAGTAAATATGCAATGCTTAAGTGCTATTATGGAAAAATATATTTATCATCAGTGGGGGTGTCATCATCAAGTACATAATTACAGATCTATAATTATAAGAAAGGCTATGTAGGCAACGTCTAGAGATACAGACATCTTTAAAAAACACCATTATAATTTGTGCCCTCAGGGGGCACGAGCCAAGTGTACCTTTGAGTGCTTGGCAAGGTGCTGTGCGCACATCAGGAACTCGGGATGGCCCACAGCACACAGCTGTGGTTCAGCCCCAGAAGACACCCACCCTCTCCAGCACCCCTGCCCTTGATTTAATTCACAGCTTCGGCTGTGAATGGGGCTTTAAACAGAACAGCAGAAAGAGAGTACAAGTCTTCTTGGTGAACTCACTTTGTAGGCCATGCAGTGATTTATGTTCTACACCAGGGAAACAAAATGAGAGGAAAGTTCTTCTGAAGGAAGGCCACATTTCAAAGCAGATTTGCCCTTCTTCTGGAGAGCCATAGATCATCACAAGATGTACAAAACAAGAGAAGATCAAGCTTTGACTCTTTTGTTTAAATCCTCAGGGTAACACTTTTTTACTTTCAGGTGGTTATTGAAGGTAAGCTGCAGAGCATGGTACAGATAGTTGAGATAAAATGTCAGGTGCCAGACACTCCTTTAGCATATGACAGTGAAATGCCTGTCTACTCTCTTTGGCTGCATACATTTGGGGACTTGCTTTGTTCATGCTGCTAGGACAGCTGTACAGTAACCTACTCCAGCCATTTACCCCTGAAAATCGGACTTCAGACACTTTTTGTCACATTGTAATATAAGCCCATTACATTGTGGAAGCATGGGCATAAGAGGATTTCCAGACAAAGGGCTCTAGCTGGTCTCCTAAGCCTTCCAGAGAGTTCTGATACTTCTTTTTAACATTTTGTCCATCCAGCCCTGCTGTTTGCAAGGAAGCAGGGATAAAGGCCATAAATAAAATCTGTGGTGCATGATCTGCATTTTGAGCTGGCACAAAGAATCATAGATAATATTGCAGAGTGCTGTGTGTGTGACTAATGGTAACAAATGTGCTTACTCCCCTGATTTTGCAGAACACAGAATTTGTGAGAGTGTTTATGTAGAATTGGAAATGATTGATTTCTATGCAAACTTTCTAACTGGGCTTCTCCAATTCATCCTGAAGGAGACATCAAGTATTTGTGCTTGTATCACAAGTGTTCATTCCAGATAGAAGATTTTCAAATGTTTATCAAAATAAATTCTCATTTACTGTCTATTTTTCAAAGCAAATTAGTTGAGCTGCCTTGCAAGTTCCAAAGGATACACCTCACTTAAAGTACAGTGCCACAGAAATGTCACTCTGAGAGGAATGCCATAAATGTGTGTTCTCAGCAATGAACAGCTGGAAATTGCTTTTTTTTTAGGCCAGCCTCTTGCAAAAAAAAAGTTGGCCTTTGCTTTTATACCCAACATATGAGACATTTCCCAAGCAGTGGGCATTAGACTAAATGTCCAATAAATATTTAAAACTAAGTCAAGTAGCCCTGCCAAAGTGTGGGCAGGGGAAGCAGCCACTGCAAGAGCAGAGTATGTCTACTCCAGTGGACCTGCAAAAGCAGAGAATGGCCAGGAAAGTCAAGGGCTTGATCTGCAGCACATTTGCCCCAGTGGAAGCTGCAAAAGCACCACAATAAATTCCCATTGGCTGCTTGTGTCTCTGCTCATGGAAAATCTGTAGTGCTGCAACTCTGTGATGTTGGTGCCAGGAAAGCTTTCACCTGCAGCACCTGGTTCTCTGCCAGCCAAAACAGGCATTGCCCACCACGCTCCAGTGCTGATGAAGTGACCCTGACAGCTCCAGGGGGGGCTGTGCAGTCCAGGCTCCCCAGCTATCCTCTGCACTTCCCTGGTGTCTTGCTGGAGTTGGGGAAGATCATTACCTCACCATCTAAAAAGCTAAGCAAATATGCTTTAATTGGATTCAGTGTTGATCACAATATTGATTTAAGTTGGAAGATGGCTTGTGCGTCTCTGTGCTTAGAAGCAAAACATATTTGGATGAAGAGGAGTCATTTACAGCATCCCCGGGGAGAATAATTCTAGTTATAAGTGATGCTTGCCAAAATGCATTACCTGGCATCATAGAAGAAGGAGATAAATTAATATCGTTATTACCTTTTTTAAAAGTTAATGCATTTATCTAAGGCTTGCAGTGAGTCTAGTGCAAATGACCTCAGAGATACACAGTCTTCAGTCAAATCCATTTAGCCTGGGATTGTCCTTAGTTTTAGAATCTGCCTTAACAGTTGTGGAGGTTTTAAATTTTTCTTTCTAGGGCTATATTTAGGAGTATGTAAGAAACAGAGCCAAATCCTACTGTTCTCATTTTGAGTGAGAAAAATTTTGATGTAGTTACTACTGACACATGCTCTGTGAATACAATGCTCTGGAAATCATGGGTCAGTAAGAAGGCACCAGTTTCTCCCACATAATATTAATAATCAAAAGAAGTATATTCTCAATACTGATCTTATGGAAATACAAATTAAGCCTGACATTGCCGCTGCAAATTCAATATGGTCTTTTTACAGGTCAACATGGGGTACATTTTCTGTTTATTTTATTAATTAGTTTCATATGTTCTGCTGGAAATCAAGATATGCAGTCATCCGACTTCTGATGTCAGACAAAGCCTGAAAAAAACTTGCAGATATTTCCTTAGCTCCTTCCTTAGTTCCACCTCTTCATTTAAATTAAGTGTAGTTTAAATAGCATCTGAAATAAAGGTATGCCACTGGCTGTGTGTAGAACATGATTCATAAGCCTTTCACAAACAGCAGGGAAATAACAGCTATTCTGACTGTTATTGCATATATTTTTGGCTTTAAAAGCCCATCTACTGTGTCAGTTAATAGTATCAATTTGAGCCAAAAATAACTGTCACTTTTTCATTTTTAATTACTACATCTGTTACCCCATTTAATCTTGGCATAATAAGACAATTGGACATTTCCAAAAATAATCCCACAAATTATTTCCAGGCTCATGGCTGAACTGCCACTGCATAGCCAGAACACAGACCCCCAGAAAGGTTTGCAGCAGTAAACAATGCTTTTTCTTGCACACAAATGTTTATAGTGAATTGCCAGATGTTTTTCTAACTGAAGATGCCTTTCTGGCATCTCTAATTTGACTCAATCACCTAATTTGGCTCTGGTTCCCAAGGGGAGGTGGGATAGAAGCTGGCAACGTGCCTGGGCAGCTCATGGTGGTAGACCCACGGTGTGGCATCCTTTGCTAAACAGAAGCATTTATGGCACCAATGGGGCTGCTCAGCCCTTGCCCTGCTCCCTAGCAGGACATGGCTGCAGTTTTTGGAAGGGGTCATATCCTGAAGTGCAAAAGGCCCATTCTGATGAGTGACACTGGGTGTACGTGAGCTGGGCAGGAAAGGCTGGAGGGACAACATGCACCAACATGTGCAACCTGCCCTAAGGTTACACCTGACCATGAAGGGGTGCAGATAACTGCCTCATTCTGCAGTCTGCTGTGGGAGAGCCCAGGAGACCTGGCAGAGGCAGAAAAAGAAATGCAAACCCTTGGGCTGCCACCACAGCCACATCCAGCAGCCTGCAGCAAGGCAGCATCAAAGTGCTACACATGAAAGCAGCACAGACATTCCTCACCACAGACAGACAGACAGATAGTGTGTGTGACATCCTGTCTGTGCTTGGGTGGTGGTGAAAACAAATAGCATTTGTTTTTCAGCACAGGACTAACAATTCAGCACAGGACTAGGCTGAAGAGAGAGGAGTTAATAACAAAAAGCATCAGGTCAGAGAGTTCTTCTGATTCCTCTACAGTGCTGCTCTTGAAGTTCCTTCTTTTCAAGGAAAACTCAAAAAACCTTTTCCTTTGGTTTTCAGCACATAAAGGCACGGCAGAGAATCTGGGCAGGGCAATGGTGTCTTCCCTGGCAACTTGAAATCTATGTTGACAGAGCAGCTAGAAACAGCATTGTAATATTTTCTAAGTACAATTTAGTTTATCAGTAGTTGCTGGGGCCTTGTTAGGTTTTTAAGTCATTTTAAATGAAAAAAAATTCTAGAATAATTATTGGCACTTACTTTTTGTTTTTATCTGCCTTGGAGTTTTTTGGAAGTTAATAAAATCAACCTGCATATCTCAGTAATTGTGTTTACAGAAAGCTAGGCTGTAAATTCAGATTTCTAGCTTAATATTCTAAGATTACTGTCTTCAATTGGTCATTATCCCTCCAAAGCATTTTATTTTTGCTTGAAACTTCAAATAAATTCATAGCTTTATCTGCACCTATCAAATATTTTAGATAAAATGTTTATTTTCTCTCCTTTTAGTTTAATAAAGTCTGTGGGGAATGCTGGAAGCTGGTTTTTTGAGATGTAGCAGAGTAGAAGCAATGGCAGGGGAGAGGAAGCAAAAGATTGAGAGCATGTGGAAGGAGAGACTGAGTTTTGTTCAAATAACTTGCTCCCAGTGGCAAAAAAAAAAACCCAAAAAACCACCAAAATACCAAGGCAAAACAAAAAACACCACAAACAAAAGACAACTCTCTTCCTGACAATTTAGTGGTAAAAGCTTTGAGAGATTTGTGCCTTTGTGCAATCTTGATGGAGGTCCTTGTGTGCTGAAGCCAGCTGAATTAAATGGCCATATTCTTCACATGAGCATTACAGCTGTATCTTCTGCTGGGTAGTGAACTGTAATAAGTTGATGTTGGATTTGAATGGGCTGCTATAAGGTGGCAACATCAAAAGAAAATAAAGCATCCACTAGGAATCAAGGCTAATTTATCTAACCCCAAAATTGCTTTTATAAATGTTCTCCAAAAATTCTTGTCTTGATTTGCAGGGATTTGAAAGCTGCATTTTTGATTCATCAAATGAAATTATCAGAAGGAAACTACTCCAGATAAATACATCACTTGAAATGTTGATGAGTGCATTTCTGGCATTTAGGCAGCATTTCAATCAGCAGTGAAAAACATACCTCTTTTAGGTATATAGAGGAAAGATTACAAAACTCTCCCATCATGGCATATCAAAAAGACAACTAATATATATTGGATTATATTTGACAGTATCAGCAATCAGATACTGGAGATTAGCTGGAAAAACATATTTGATACATGCTACAGGCTGTGTCTATTTCAAGAGAACATCTTTTAAAAAACAAGGATGCATTATGTAAAAAAGATGCTCAAAAAACTCATTGGTTTTGAGCTCAATTGATCACCTGCTAAACCATAGAGTAGATGACGGGCGTAATGCCAGTCCTGGCACATCCCAGCCCCCTCAAAGCTCAGGGAAGTTGTGCAATTCATCCAGTAAACCAGAAAAAAAATCTAATTTTTTTTTGTTCAGGCAAGGCTGTAGCAGGGCTGGAGACCAGGCCCTGACAGCACCACTGGGGCAGGGACTGATGGCCCTGGACTGTGCAGAAATGGGATCCCAGGCCATGGGCACGCTGGGCAGGGACATGAGTGCCCTTGGGACTGAGGCACATTCTCCGAGACCCTGCCTGTCACCACAAGATATAAGCATGGGATAGAAAACAATCTTCTGCTTTTACCATATAGGAAGCACTATGCATCCTTACTTGCAGGACATGAAGAAGAATTGAGGATTATGGAGGATTTTGAAGTGATGCACCTGGTTATCTGTCTTTTCCTTCACCAGGCAATCCCTTTTTAAGTTACTACATTTCATTGATGCATTGTCACAATTTTGTTCTTGCCTAAATCTGTTCTTGTGCATGCCCTGCTGCTCCTTTTCTTCCTTCTGACTGTGCTGTTTGATCCATTTCTCTGATCGTTCAAACTAGAGAGTCATTTGTAACATCTGAGCTGGAAGTATGTCTGCTCACAGAAAGAGGTTCCCAGGCTTAATCCATCTCTGTAAACTGTTTGGCTGTTTTCTTTACTTGTTAGTCCCCTTTTAGGAGGTGTTTTGTTTTTGTTTGTTTTTTTGTTTGTTTTTTTTGTCTGTTGCTTTTCCAGAGGCACATAATAGTTACTAATCCTCATCTATTTCCTACCTGTAAAAACAACGGGACTTGAAAGCCACACATTGCTTCTGTGGCCTTTGAGAGGAGACCAGAGAGCCTAGGCAGGCTGGTCCTTCTGCTACAAAATAGCTTCTCAAGTCATTGATGATGACTCTGGAAAAACTAAAGCTGGAAAATGAAAAACATTAATAAACAGCAGAGAAAGCAGGGGATTCTTGATACAATGAAATCACTGATTTAATTAAGATATTCTTCTTGGTGACATTTCCCACATTTTGTCCAATGGGAAATATATTAATCTAAAAGAGATTTTAAAAAACCCACACCTAGCTAATGGTTTGAGGCATAAAAATCTATTTTTATTTTGAACTATTTAATGAAATTTTGAACTCAAAAGTTCAAATATTCTTTAAAGCACTAAACTTCTTTATCCATCCTTACTGAGGACCTACAGTATAAATATTCTGATTACTCAAGGATAGCATTTGTTTTGCTGGGAGCAGGGCTATGGAGGACATAAATAATACAGCCCATTACAGTGTCTGTTGTAGTGGAACAACATTGAATATTGCAAACACTGACACATACAGTACATATTTTCTGGTCTTTTCATCTCCTGAGTTTCTACGTGTATTTTGTCACAAATGAATAATACTTGCTAGTCTTGCTAGACCCCAGAAATATAGGGATCTTCCTTTTTTGCATTATGCTTCATTCCACCTGCAGTTTGTCTTTTTTTCTTTGCTTTCTCTTTTTTTTTTTTTTTTTTTAAGACTTATTTGACTGAATTCCATTTTGGCTTGTGTCTGTGAAAGCACCTGTACATTTTCCCTACAAGCCAACGTCACTGCTCACTCAACCAGCCAGACTGGTGATCCAGTGCCATCATACAACAAATGCTGCACTAATCACTGTACTCACAAATAGTTAATGTCAAGAGAAACATGGAAGGGGGTTTAAAATCTCTTGTCATGGTCTGGGCTGATGGACAAAAATATTTCATTTTCTCAGAGAATAATGATTGTTGGGATTTCAAACTTGCCTTTCATTAAATTGCAGAGAAGTTCCACATATTTAAAGGTGTGATAGCTCTGGTAAAGGAGCTGTATAATACTATTACTGTTAACAAAAAATAATTACACTGTTATGAGATACCAGTGTGATTAAACTATTGTTACTAATATCAAGATATCTAAGTCAGGTTTTAGAGGTAGCTGGACTAGAGTGCCCTTGGACTAGACATCTCTATCTGAGTGCTAAGACATCTTCCTGGTCATCTGGTCACTATCTCTTTCAACAAATGATTCCTTCAGAGTTTAGGTAGAAGGAAATTAAGGGCAATAAAAAGAAGAGGAGGGAAGCTAACACAAGTAAAGGACCCACTGTCAAAATGCTGATTGTCAGTCCATGCAAGTGGCACTTTCAGGCCAGTGGGTCAAATCCAGTTAAATTATTCCACATTGTTTCATGTTCCAGAAGTAAATCCAAATATAATTTTAAGACTTGTGGACAGATAGCATAGACAGTTTTTTGAATATGTTTCAACGCAAGGCACAGAGTATGAAGTCCATGAAATCTTCACATTGTCTACAGACATGCTAAAAGGAACCCTTTGCTTCCACAGAAATAGCTTGTAATGTGATGCTCACTGGCTAATCTGAAAGTGCTTGTAAAAAAAACTTCAGAAAATCTTTGAACTAGCAGAGCATGGGATGTGAAGCTAGTAGCTGCTCCCATTGTCACTGAGAGCCCCAAGTGGTGCAGGCACCTGAGGGTCTTTGGGAGAAAATTCACCATAGGGATCAGAACACAGACATTGTTGTGACTCTTATCCAGTTTTGTACACCTAGAGGCAGCCAGATATTTGTAAGAATACGCAGCAAGTGCAGATAAGCAGGGAAATGTGCAAAATGTAGCACACACAGGTTTTGAAAGTACTAAATGTGCAGGATGAAACATGGGCACTCTAGCATGTGCTCTGCAGGATCTGCAGTGCCAGAATACTGGAGTCAGCTTAGAAACCACGTTTCAAAAGGATCTGGTAAACATGACAGCTGCCAGTGACAAATGATATACTTTTAAGAGCAAATACCCTGCTCTGAGTCCCCAAGTAAAATGCTAAGTGATCTGCTTTAGAGCATTTGTAGTAGAACAGACTGTGGTCAGAACACCTCAGGACAGGAGATGCTGAGCAAGTAGGGAGGGAATGTGAGGGAATGGAAGGAGCACATATTTCTGTCAGACACAGAGATGTAAATAGTTTGTTATTGCTTTCTTGAGTTGAGTGATTAAGTCTATGTTAAAAACTGTGATTAGTAAACAGATGGCTTTACAACCCTGCTGCTGCTGCTTGCAAATAAACACCACCAAGTACCAACATCATAAGAAATAAGTTCCTCTGGTCTTCGTAATGGAAGACCTTCACTAGAATAACAGCAAATGGCCTGTTAGTATATTCAGTCTTACTTGTATTGCTTGGAAATCTGATTCCACCCTTCAATTTGTTCATGTTTACAAGTTGACATGCAGCCTTTGACTCTAACTGGAAGAGATGTGCTTCACCACAGATCAAAGAAAAGCTGGTTTCAGAATGCTTATTTTAGATTTGCAACCACAGGCTCAACTAGAGCAAACAAGAGCAGGAGTGGCTTTTAGCCAGCCTTGTAGTAGGGATTTTCTCCAGAGCATTCAGATGAGCACTGAAATGAGGTGACACGTAGTAGCACTACAATAAAGGCAGCCAAATAGTCACAGTGACCCAGAGAGATAGTCTTAGAAAAAAAAACCTATGTAAATTTGAGCACACTTCAGAAATTCAGAATTCGTTGGAGTTCATTTAAACACTGTTAACTAAGTCCTTGGCAAAAGCTGATCTGAATTCTTAGGCTTGCAGGAGAGACATTGTAACTCCCAAATTCAGGCTGACCTCTGGGATATCCCTCTTCTCTTTTTCATCAAAGAGATAAAATGCCACTTTCAGATTTTATAATAATCCAGAAATGCACTAACCAACCTGAGTGCTCCAAATGCCCCTGAAGAGGACTCACCTGTCACCAGTGGCCACATCAGACCACACCAAGACCAGCTTTCCATCTCCTTCCCTGACTCAGCACCATAAAGACAGAGCATGAAACTCCTCTAATCGTGCTGTAGGCTCAGACAAGGTCTTGACTCATTTTTCCAGGTAGATGTTCCTTCTGACCTATTTCTCCTGCCACTTTGCTATCTACCATCATAGTTTCAGGCCAGTGCCTGGGGTCTTGGTTGTGCTCCAATCCCAGGGAACAGCCTTTGGAAACAAAGTGTCTCAAGTGCCAACATCAACAGGGAGTTATTTTGTTAGTCTGTATAAACTGCCTGACACCATTTGAATCTCATTTTGGCAAGACCTATGGAAAATAGGCATGCTGGAATAGGGAAGTAATTTTAAAACACATCTTCTCTGCTCTGCATCTTTCACCCAGAAATCCTGCCCCAGGAATGCCCCTGCATCACCCTGACCCCATGCAGCAAAGTCAGCATGGTCCTCAGGGCACTGGGGTGAAGGCCAGGAGGGACCTGAGGAGAGGACAGTGCCTCTCTGGCCTGGTTTAGAGAGACAGTATCTGCCAGGGAAAACTGGAGTTTTCTCTGGAATGGAGAATGTAACCCCCCACTTCCCTCCAAATTACTATAATTTTACAATTAAGGGCTTTCAGGCAAAGATTTGGGAATAGGAATAGCAGTTCTTTACTAGGAATATTAAAATAAACAAATGT